>ML776867.1:611014-652183 GCA_009831015.1 Picea engelmannii
CTTTTTAGTTATTTTTTGTTTTCACCTTTTTTTATAATTTTTTTAGTTTTTTAATTTGAATTTTGAATATATTTTTTAAATGTGTCTTTCTTTTCATTTTTAAGAAAAAAATATTTGTCAAAATTTTCTCCTTTCTATTTAGTTATTTTTTAGTGTAAATTAACCAAAAAAAATTGTAAATAAATTTTCAAGTGACCATTTGGTGTCCAATTTTGGGTTGTTTATTTGCGTAAGGTTTAGTTATCAAGGCCACAATTTCAATTAGGTCATAAAAAGATATAATTTTAATGTTTAGAAAAAAAAAAAATTTGCTTTAGGTAGCACCACTTTTTTATTTGGATGTTGATTTTAAGGTTATTCTGAGTTGTATGAGTTCTAAAGGCCATGTTTGAAAAATGTTGTAATTTTGACCTCGTTAGAAAAAACAGTGCTACCGGTAGCACTACTTTTTTATTTAGGGGTTAATTTTCATGTTTTTTATGCAAAAATATGGGTTTTGAGAGCTAGAGTTCTTGTTTTGAGGTCACAGTTCTCATTAAGTTGGTAATATTGTTACCTAAGAACCAAAAACAATGACAATCAATTCTATTTTATTTTAAATAGTAATACCTTAGTAATAATGACCACATGAATGAGTTGTTAGTGTGTTTGCACTCTTTAGTTCATATGGTTATTGCATGCATGTATTATATATTGATATCGTTGGATCAATACATTGTTGGGATGGCTAAATACTCTTCTATCAGTTCTTGTGTGATGTCTCATTGCATAGTTTAACACCATCAACATAGTGCATTCTTTAAGTTTCTTTACATGTTTAGCCAATCTATTCATCTAATCCAATAAACGTAGGGATACAACAAATTGAAGGAAAACAATGGCCTAGTGTGCCTTCCATATTTCATTTCCAAAAATAAGAGTCATTGTTTTTTTCGTGAAAGTGTTCAATATATTTTGAACACCATACAATGAAGGGGATTTTAGATTTTGTATTTCACATATATAGAACATCATTCCCAAATTTTCACGTATATAGGACATAATACCTGCATTTCAGTTTTTAACAAGAGTACAATTAGTGAGGTTTATCGTAGTTCAAGTTAGAAGCAACCTTCATTCCTTTAGAGATGATGTAATGTACCTAGGAAGGATAATATGTGGTACCCAAGGAGGTACTCAAGGGGGATAATTAATGTAATATTTCCATAATCATGGAATAGGTCCACTAGATAGTTATAGGGAATAATATAATACCAAGGAGTATAATCCTTGTATACATGTCTGCAATCTCAATATTTACCATATCCCAAAGAGTCTAGGAGGAGTAATAGCCATGAGAGGGATTTCTTTGTTTGATTTGAAGGAATTTCATGTGGTTCCAAAAGTAGGACATGAGTAGATGGTTGAATGTTTTAATGATAGTAGCATCCTTCTAAGTGGGATTTTAAGCGAAACAGAGGATGTTACTATAAGTATTTGGAAAAAATAAGAGAGTATTAAAGAAACACATCTTGGACTTGATTTGACTCTACAACTACCAAAGTAAATTTAGAAAACACATGGAGGGATAGTTTTTCATTCATCTTCCTCATTTCATGTGCCTGTAAAATTTAAAATATTAGCTTGCAAATAGAAAGATAGAAATACAACTTATAGTTTCAATGGATCTTCTTTTCTTATTGTTATAGCCCTAAATTTCTCTACACATACATACCTAAAATTTGGCCCTCTTACTTTCATTTTTTTCCAAGTCATCACTGAGGTGCTCTCCTTAAAAAACAATTTTTTGAAGATGTACGCGCCCTGCTCCACTACTACCCGCATACACATGCTTGATGCACCACTATAGCCTGTGTACGTACGCATGTTGGTTGCAAGGAATTCATTGAGATTATGGGCTATTGGGTAGTTTCCCAACTAATCCACTGCCTATATCTCGTCACCCAACCGAATAACCATCATTTTGTTATATAAGTTGCAAGGAATTCGTTGAGATTACGAGCTATTGGGTAGTTTCCCAACTAATCCACCACTTATAGCCTGTCATCCAACTGAATAACCATCATTTTGTCATATAAAAGGAGGTGTTGGGGTCTCATTCCATATCTAGACATAAGAACAATGAAACTATGCATGTTTCACATCCCCTCCTTGCCCCAAACATTTGCAGCCTTGTTGTGAGAATTGCCTTAGAATTCCTCATTTTTCCCTTTTTCCTCCATAAGAACGTGTTATCCCTGATTTCTAGGGATAACTAGGAGATCATGTCTCGAGGACCACAGGTCTTAGACATAGAGTATCGAGAGCAGGATTGACCTGAGCATGGCCCTGGAGGGCCCATCCTTTTCTTCTTTCGTCAGATTCGTCTTGTCAGCAGTAGCAACAGCATCCATCACCTTCGGCTTGGTCTTGTATCGGAGAAGGCTCTTGCTCCATGAGGTAATTGGTCCATGTATCATGGTCTGTGTCACTCTTGATCATTATAACCTTTGGATATATGCATCTTACTCCTTTTATCTCTGATGACTGCTTGGATCTTACATTAACCCACTTGACCATGATTGGGGGGATTGACAGGGTGTCCTAGAAAACCTGTACCCATGGGTTTTGGTTTGCCACCGGGGGGGATTTCTAAAGATCCATCATCCGCTCCCATCATACCAACACTTTTCCATCCTGTCTCCCACTCATCTGTCCCATTCCCCTTGTCTGGGCATTAGGATGATCTGTTTGTGGGGTTGCACCTTATCTCATGGGAAGAAGGGGCTAAAGGCCCAGAAGGTAAAAGCAGCTGGTAAAAGATAAAAGTCTAAAAATAAAACCTCAAGATGCCTCGCCTAGGGATCCCTGAGAAGGAAATAAAAAGCCTCTTAGCAAGAAACAAGAGGGACCCGAAGAAAATAACAAACAAGACCTAGCCAAGAGGATGGGGGGTCTCATCATGAGCCATCCTATTATGTTCATGGGTACCTAACAGCATGACATTGCCACCATCTGGTTACCACGCTAGGGAAATGACCTTTGGTTGCATGGCCAAGGGAAAGGGAGTCTCATCATGAGCTAGCCTTATCATCCCTGTGAAAGTACTTATGGATAACACTGTCAGCTCTGGTCACCATGCCAAGGTAGTGTCATGCGATTAGTCCTTGAATAAAAAGAAAAAGAAAATAAAGAAAAGAAAAGAATAAAGGCAAGAAAGGGCTTGGGAAAATTTGCATCCATGATGGGTACAACTCACCTTCTACAAAGGCACCCACAGGTAATATCATGCATCCCTGGCTCTCACTCTACCTGTATGTCTGGACAATCCCTTATCCACACCACCTCATTTACATGACTTGGATGAAACCCCTTGGAAACTTTCCTTTCCTTGTGGATACTAGACCAATAGGGTATCTTGTCATTTTTCTCAACCTTGTATTGTAGGTATTTGTAATGTCTTTGAGCTATTGGATGATATATCAGGGTTTTTGTGCATATGTTTGATAATATTAATGATGAAATGTGATTAACATTGCTATGATCCCTGTGACTAATGAGCCCATGGAGGGCATATTTTTTTATGTGCAGGACCATGCCCGACGGACAGGTACCATTTGGACCTGTACACATGGGCAGATGATTAGTTTGGACCTCCATGGGGCTGAAGAGCCCATCAGATGGTTTTTGAGACCTCGTCAGAGGGGCAGAGACAGGACAGTGTTTGACCAAGGTTTTGCACCAGAGAAGAAGAGGATGTTTCACCAGAGGCACTTTGGCAGAGCTCGGCCTAGGGGGAATGATCCCTTTTCAATAGAACGTTGGCCTTGGAAGGCTCATAGTGCCCCCATTCTTACCATGATGTCATGGTCATCCTTGGAGGCAGACTAGACAACAGTGGCACGTGTGGCATGTTGAAGAGGCCCTTGGGGGGTCAATGTTTTGCTCCTGGATGCCTCATCTGCCCTAAAAGGGGCTAGCGCCTCCCTTGAAGGGGATTTTACCTTTATTACAGCTCAGTTAGGGTTTTAATTTGACATTTTAATGTAAAAACAATATGATTTTGGTTTAAAGCCTTGTCAGCTAATTTTTATGACCTAAAATTAATTAAAGGTCATTGATACAGTATATATTGAGGAGTTTTATCCTCATTTTGACATAAGACACAACTCACTCTCCTAGTGAGATCTGATTTTTGTGCCCTACTTGGGTATTTGTTATCTTTGAGTGAGGCACACTTGTTGAAGGAATGCTTTTCTTAGCATTTTTGGCATTTCTCTTGAAGGAAGGTTTACAACTAGGGTTTGCAATGCTATTTCATGGTGATATGTAAGTGTTTTTTCTGCAAAACTTCTTAATTGAATGGTTGTAGTCTTATATTCTTGCATTTATTATAAACTTTGCTGATTTTAAAACCCTAGGGGACAAACACACAAGTAGGTCATTGTCTCATGCCCCCTAAAAGAGAAATTCTTAGCCATTGAAGAAGGAAGGAAGAGCCTAGCCATTGCTACACTCTTGTTACTTCTTCCCCTGTGCTAGCCATACCTTTTAAAGGTCAAGAAGGAGGAGACATCCCAGGCCTAGGTCATCTACACCTAGGGTCGTCTTGCTTCTAGGGTTTGGTGATAGGACCTTGCCTTAGCAACACTCTCCCTCACCTCACTCTCGTGTCTTGATTTATCTGTTATGCTAGCCATTTTTCCAAGATAAACCTAAGGAAGGAGGAAAGAGCATGAGGCCTTGCTTAAGAAACACTGGAGTGAGCCTCTTTCCCCTAGGGTTTTGTTTCTGGGGCCCTACCATTGCAGCACTTCAGAACCCTTCCCTCTAGTCCTTAGCCTTTTCCCTTCAACCTTGCATCCTCCCTTGATTTGACTCCATTTACTCTTAGGCATTGATCTTAGGTCTCCAACATTGAAGTGATAGTGGTCAAACAAACTCTTAAAACTCTTATAATTTGAAACCCTAACTAACTACTAACCCTAATAAGGCTAACGTCATCCTTGGTTATTCCATCTTGATGCATAATTTTCTCTTTATAAAAAATTAGATGGTGTTTTGAAGCATTTATTGAGTAAGGGATCGATTGGATACACTGATTGCTACATCATCTCGATATTTATTGATGAATTGATATTGTTCCATTGCTATATTAATAAACATTGATCTCATCAATATCTATTGTCATACTTGTTGATATATTGATATCAAATAGTTATATGAAGTACTAACCCATTGAATCATAGCCTGCATGTATTTTTTTGATGTTGCTTTGTTCCAGGCATGTGTTCTCATTTGGGCCTACACTTCATTATTGGTTGTTTAGCTGGACTATCTGCTCTTGGTGGTAACCTGTGAAGAGGGAATTTTACTTTGACCTTTATACCTTAGCCTCTTCAAAACCCTCGGTTACCGGGGACGTCTCCCCTGGGCCTAACCTCCCTAAAGAGAAAGAACCTCCCCATTGTGGTGACATTAGGTGAGGTAGGTTCCTGTTACGCTAGTTTACCCTCTATCTTCTACCCTTTTGACCTAGCTACAAACTGTGCGATAACATAACACATTCAATTTCCCAAGAGGAAGGTTGAGAGGAGAAAGATACACAGAGGTGCACTTGGAGCTTGGTGAAGAGGATCCTAGACTAGGTTCAAGGAGGAGTATCCAACTTTGGTTGTAAGTGATCATTGTATTATCAATAAAAGAAGTACTTTTCCTGTCCCAAAACATGATGTGTCGAATGTTTGCATTTGATTTATTTTTTTATTCTAACATCTAACCCTTATTTATGTATGAAATGTATGCTTGTATCTTTCTTTTTGTATGTCTTTGAATGTAGGTCAGCCTTGGTAGGAGGTTTGCAGTCAACGAAGTCTTCAAGTGCGAGAGGATCGTCACCGGATGCAGACTAAAGGCATAGTTACCTGATCCTTCTCATTTTACTTTTCTTGCATAAGTCTGAGGTATGTTTGGGGTAGTTAGAGAAGTAGGAGAATTTTAAAATGATTATTGATATGCCTACATTATAAACCCTAGTGTAGCCATAGGGGGGTTTTCCCACTAGCATAACTAGAAACCATACTGGGGAAGCCTCTAAGATTTTAGGGGATTTTTTGGGTGTTTGATTGGTTTTATACCTTTTGAGTTTCTTTTGAGTCTGTTGAGTCTTTTAAGGGATTCAGGTCACTTGTTGGTGCCATACCAATTCTCCCTACCCTATCAGTCTATCTGTTTCTTTTCTTTTTTGAGAAATTATATAGGTGTACGTGCCCTATTGTGGGTCATCACGCATACATACGTGCCCTGTTGTGGGTCATCATGCGTACATACACACCCTGCTTTATAGACAACCCACGTACATATGTAGGATGCTTAAGCATAAAAAAAAGTACTTGGTTCAAGGGACTATTTTTAAGAAGAGAAAGTCAACCTCTTCACTGATTGAGGTCTTTACTTCTCAAGGTCTCTTGACAAGAGTTCAGTGCCTCTGTTTTTACAGTCAAATCCTGGGTTAGATATCAATTTGCTTGTCTTTTTGAAGATTTCTTTTGTTTACTTCGAAAGGGTTTTAGGCGAGTCTTTAAGTTTTTTTATAATCTTGTTTAGTGTCTTTAGTGACTCCCTACGAGCCGCAGTGGACTAGACGTCAGTTTCAATCTTGTGTATTTTTTATTTTACCCCCTTTCATTTTATTTAAAGAAAAGAAGAAAAAGATTTATTTCAAGTTTTTCTTATTTGAAGCATTTTTCAAAAAAAAAAAATCATTTCTTAGTTTGGTAAAGTAGTTGTAGTTAATTATCTTACTTGTTAGGAAAAAGAGTTCAATTTTTATTTTTTTTACTGATTTCCTATAACACTAAGTAGCTTGTAGTCGAGAGAAATTTTGTTTTAGGTCTTCCTTTCAAAGATCTTGAAAAAGTTAGTTATGAAAAGTTGGTTTAAAGAGTTAGTTGCAAATCGTTATTGTTAACTAGAAGTAATTTTTCTTTCAGTTTCGTTTACTTCTCCTCCTTTCATCTCTCATACACATCACTAGTTTCACTACCATATCCTTTGAGTTAAAACAATACATTTAAAATGAACGTTAATTTAAAATTAACTAGACTTTTTGTTTGTAGGGTCAATCAACTAGTTTAGGGTAGAGCCTTGAATTAGGTTGGAGAGGAAACTCTTCAAGGCTTATAAACAAACATTGGAATCATATCTAGGGAGTGTAAAATTCCAATAACGTGAAAGTTATCCAGGACCCCCCTCTAAAACAGGGGCTAAAAACGAGGTCGTGTGAGGAAATATAGTGGAGATAACCCCTCCAAAGCTGGACCAAACATAGTGGGGAACGCATATTGAGGATCTGTCGTGGGATATTGTCGTTTTAATTTTCCTACAAATCTTAGTGGACCTCGAATCCGTTCGATACCCTCAGTTGTCTTTCGGACCACTTGATTTCGATACCCTCAGTAGGTTTAGAACTTGTTATCCTGCTCATTGCGGTCCACCTGACTGTCGACTGTACCCGCCTGGTAATTGTTTACGAGCTGGCAACTTAGTTGCCTTTATTCTAGAGACTTACACAAATGATTGTGGGGGTATACTGCGGTACCTAGGGCAGACGTCGGGCCATTCTTTGTAAATTATACCTAGAGGGTGCTTCTTTGTTCAAGTTGCACTTGCATCGGTAAGTTTCTCTACTGTTGGTTGGCGTAACTGTTCTTCCAACTAGATAGTGGTTTGATTACTTTATCTTGTAGGAATTTTTCTAGTGTATGCTTGGTTTTAAACGTTAGTTAAAGCCTTACTGCTTCATTGATATTTTCACAATGTGGAATATAAAGAGCTCCACCAGTTGTGAAGGCTTCAGGGCCTACCATTGGTTACATTGGAGCCACCACCGCCACCATTACGATGAATACTTGACCAACAGGGGTTATTTGAAGTGACTAATCCACAGGAGACTGTGCTTGAGCCATCCTCGAGAGGAGGTTACTCAAATTTGGAGGAACCTACTGTTTCTAAATTTAGAGTGGAAGCTCTCGATCCAGCCAACCCTCTGATCACTAACTTGTCGATGCCAATTTTGGTACAAGTTGTCCCTCCAAGGGTAACACCTCACGAGCATCAAACAGTCTTATAAGACGTTATGGAAGAAAATGTTGCTACTTCGTCAAAGAGTCCTCATACTCCCTCAACAACTTCTACCATGGGGGTATTCCACCTCCTAACACACTTTCGTTGGTCTGAACCACAATGGTCTCAACCACCTCTACTTCAAGCAGTGGTTTGATCCCGTCATTGGTGGTGACCACTGCTCTGTTCACACAGAGTGCGACGGGCCCTCCATTTTCATATGGGATGCCCAGCTTTGATATGAATTTCGCCCATACCTACTCCACCCTACAGACCATGTGTATGGAGGAAAGGAGCTTGAACACTCCCTTGCAAGGGTCCATAGGGGGAACCTCAGCTTCCTATAACACTATCCCTTACGGTGGAGGTCATATACCTCCTATGTTCCCCTCGCTCGGTGGTGCTTTCCAACCACCCATCGGGCCGAACACGAACTACACCTTGTTTGGAGAAGGTAGTCTAGGACCTTCTTCTTACACCACGTCGATGGGATCCATGTTGTTCTCTTTGTTTGGTGCATTTGGTAATAACGCTTTTTCATCGGCTACCGTCTCGGTCGAGGGAAACCCTAGTTTTGGACAACAAACTCCTATGTAGGGTACTATTCCTACATAGGGGGAAATTACAGGAGTTTTCTCCTCAAAAGGACTTTAGAATCCTTGGCAGGGATTAGTTCCCTCATCAAGGATGGTGACCGGGGGAAACCCCTTCCATGGTCAATTGAACCCCGGGAAAGGCTCAGTACCTATGCCCGTTGGATTTCCAGGGGGCAACCCCTTCAAGAATATTTGGAACATAACGTAGGGAGCAATCCCCACCCAACCCTCGAATTCCAATTACAGGAATCAACCAATGATGTCCCAGCAAACGCAGTTTCCGCATGCCAGTCAAGGCCATGGTATTTACTAGAACCCTGGCCAGCAATCCAAATTTTCCTGGCAACCTAGTGCCAGTCAAATTCCAGGCCCTCTTTTTCCTATACATAGTACCTAGCCCAAACTATCATTTCTAGAAACATTACACTTTACAGACTTGTCAAGGTTTCTTAATGACCCGATTTTTCATGATCAACGTTGGCCCCTAATGTCAACTAAGTTTCCCTCAGATATTCTGAAATTTGAAGGAAAACCTGGAGAAGACCCAGGTGATCACATGACAACTTTCCACCTATGGTTCTCATCAAAATCACTGCGAGACGACTCTGTACAGTTGTGCCTGTTTCAAGGCACTCTTATCGAGGGTGCCACGAATTGGTACATCGAGATCGACTGCTTAATATACTCTTACTTTAGTGATTTGGCGATGGTTTTCCTAAACCATTTCCAAATACCCGTGAGATATGATGTCGGTACAGAATTGTTGGCCAAATTTGAGAAAACTAAGCCTGATCATATCTTGAGTCACATATGATAATGGCGGCATCATAAGATCTTGACCAAGGTACAGGTCCCACCGGCTTTCCTACTAGAGTGGTTCCTGAAGTCTTTGGTACCTTAGTTATCCAAGGACGTTGCAATTTCGAGAGTGTTTTCAGAGGAGGAGGCAATAATGAGAGCACAACAACTCGAACTGATATACTCTCATTCTAGCCTACTCTATGAGATTTTTCCAGATGCACCATGGTCCATCCTTGACAAGGCCAGACAAAAGTATGGACCACATGCCGATGGTATAGTTGGTTCAGCACAAACAAATTCCAGTGATCAGTTGTCAAATCAATTGCAACAATTGTCGATACAGTAGATAGTGGACAACCAAACCTCCAGTTCGGTTGTTCCCCCTACCCAAATGTTGGACGTACATAGTGTGTAGTCGATGAAACCGAAGGCCTACTAGCAGCCTAACAGAAAGAAGAAAAAACAAAACAAGAAGGGTAAGGGGGATAAGAAACCCAACAACAATGTTGGTAGGGAAAACACAGAGAAGAGAAAGTCGAAGTATCTGTGTAACCTTTGCACAAAAGACCATCCAACTCACATGTTCCCTCGACTTGCGTAGGCCCAGAAGTTATTGGCGCAACAACATCCTAATGTTTTAACGAACCCATTCCCACATGGGAAAAATAAGACTCAAGCCTCTACAAGCGCGGACAGGGGTAGTCAGGGACCCCCTCTGTCTTCTAGCAATCCCTTGGGCGCAAACATTTATATGATGAAATGTGACACTTATATAGCGACTAGGGAACATGATTACAAAATGTTGAAATCTACTAAAAAGGGTAAAGAAGTCGTAAACCTCTATGTTCCTCTCTAGATTGAGAATATGATGGGAGAAACAATGACACACATCCTGAAAGGGGCGTTCAAGAAAGCTTCTCATAATCCAAATGCAAGGGCTGCCCATAACTACTCTATGGTGGAGGATTTGTCACAAACCCCTTGCGTGATGTCTTCTTTGGAAGTTCTCCAGATATTCCCTTCACGGAGAAAGGCTTTGTTATCTTATTTGGGATCTGCATAGACATGTAATATGGGAACGATTGTTCTCGATAAAATCAACCTGAAACCTCATCTTCTATACCACGTTGTGTTTCAGATAGTAGTGGCTTACACCAAGAAAACTTTTACCTGGAATATATTTTGTACAGTGGTTGATGAGGGTGCCTCGACTTGCGTGATCTTCTTGGTGTGTTGGAAGGCCATTAGCCAACCCATTTTGTCTCTGTCACCTACTCTACTTACTGCTTTCGACGGTTGTTCTTTCATACCACATGGAATCATCCCTTCTTTCCCTGTGTAGTTAGGAGGGAAGACCGTGTGCATCGAAGTTGAAGTAGTTAATGCGCCTCTCGACTACAACCTTTTGTTAGAAATGAGTTGGACTTATGCAATGCATGTAGTGGTTTCCATATTTTTTTAGGTCTTGTTGCTTCCACACAAGGGTTGAATTGTAACCATTGACCAGTTGTCCTTCTCCAGGCCTGACCCTTTATCAGGGGCATCCATGGTCCAGATGATTGATAACCCTCAGCCCAACATCATCAACGTGGGGGTTGGTTTGTGTCCACCTCTGATCGGTACTTTCGATTACCTGCCTCCTTCTGGCAATGTCAAGTTTATATCGGTTTCCCCCGAGTAGCCTAGGGATGAAATTTTTCAAGTGTCACCATTCTGAACAACTTACTTTAACAATCCATGGACTCTTCCTTCCCCATTGGCCTCTATGGAAGGGACAGGGCATCTTGGCATGGTCCTGTCCTTTTCCATGGTAGAAGTTGCGTACATTATTGTCCAGCAAGCTTTGACCGACCCCGATCTGACTCTCACATAGAAGTTAGATCCATTTATAGAGCCTATTTGGGCTCAAGGTTCCCTCACCACTATAGATTCTTTAGACTTGGTATTTCCCTCTGATGAGGTGATTATAGAGGCATTGACTGGTCCAGACAGACCCTGGGATGATATCCATCACAGATCTTATTTTCTCCTGGAGTTAAGAAGAATAGAGGCAAGTGAATTTGCCTTGACTATGACTGGAGACAGGTCTTGTCCTATTAGTCCTCTGGCTACACAAACAGTTTACGCCGAGGTTAATATGGTGAGTATCATTGAAACTATTCCAATAGATATCTTTAGTGATAGCGAAACAACCTCTCCTTTAATTTTTAACCACATTGTAGTAAGGTTCGGCATCCAGAAGGAGATTGTCACTGACCATGGCAGTCACTTCCAGAAAAAAATGATCTCTGAGTTAACATCAAATATTGGGTTGAGGAAAGATCATTCATCACCATTCTACCCACAAGCGAATGGTCAGGTGGAAGCTGTGAATAAGTCCCTCAATATTATTCTATAGCGAATGATCAATTCTTCCAAGTCAAATTGCCATTTGATGTTGTACTTGGTATTATGGTCCTACCGAATGTCTATAAAGAATGCCATTGGTTTCTCACATTTTCAACTCGTTTATGGGATGGAAGCAGTCTTTCCTATAGAGTGTCAGATCCCATCTCTAAAGTTGGCAGTAGAGTTATTGCCAAACACTTCACCACTTGAGGAATGCTTATTATGTTTCAAGTAGCTCGATGAGCAACGTTGTGATGCAGCCTTGGCTAATGAGGCTCACAAGAAACGATTCAAGTGTCAATATGATCGGTCCGTTCATCCTCATATTTTCTCCGAAGGTGACCTTGTCCTGTTCTACGACCAAGATAAGGATCCCCTAGGGGTAGGCAAGTTCAAATTCATGTGGGTCATACCTTTCATTATGAAATAAGTCTTAAAGAAGGGCTCTTATCGTCTGGTTGACTTTGAGGGAAATGCTTTGGCAGAGCCTAGAAATGGGCTCTACCTCAAGAAGTATTACTCATAGGTTGGTCTCCTGGGTGACTTCTTATACATATGTATAATTCTTATAAATTTAGTTTTTGTCTTTTTGTTTTATGGACGTGTTGTTATTATGTCATCTTTTTCACTATGGAAGATGTCAAGTTAATCAAAGGTGTTCTTTGGGTTCACAGATGGCACTAGCCGACACACTCGGAGGCTTTATTCCGTAGCTTGGGTGATTTTCACACCTCAAGTCCAATTGCTATCTTCCATGGGTATCTATCTAGGTGATGCTACAAACAATTTCGTCGAGTACAATGCAATGATAGAGTTTCTTCGTGATGCTTTGTCGCATGGTATCTCTCACCTTTGGGTCTACTAGATGTTCAGTTGGTTGTGTCCCAGTTAAATGGGGTTTACCATGTTTATGATTCTACTTTACACCGATGATTCCTTAGGGTACGTCTCTTAGAACGTTGTTTTTATTACATTATGTATATCCATGTTCCTAGGAGATTAAATCAAATGACAGATACTCTAGCTAATCAAGTATTAGATTGGCATATTGCACATACATAAAAATAAGCACACACATACACATGTACATACATTTGTAAAAATGTGGTCCATAAGACATATAAAAAGATGTAAATATATATATATATATATATATATATATATATATATATATATATATATATAAGTGTCAAAGTACATAGGTGGGCGCGAACGCCTCAAAAATAGTAATATGGTATACATCACGGGGCTTATGCCCTCAAAAATATACAAAAGTTACCTCAGCATATGATAGTCCATACTGTCTAAGCTCGGGGCCTATTGGCCCTATTGTAGTGAACAACAACGTTTGCCAAACATCGGAAGAGTTGGACCCAAGTCCGTGGCACCCTAACTACATCAGGTTTCATCGATGGCAGGAGATCCTCGATCTCGACCATGGAAACTACATGAGTGAGCGCAGTGAGGTTCCGCTCCACCTGTCTCAAAACTCTCTCAGCCTCTCCAACTGGAGGTCCCCCTATGGTTGTTGGTCCATCGGTTGTTTCTGGTACTGCCTCTGGTCAAGGACGTCGCCTAGTCCTCGAGAAGTCTTCCGGGTGCACAGGTCCCACATCTGTACATAAAAAATACATAGTTTTTAGATACTTTGATGAACATAAAATGATATATATAAAAGAAACTAAAAATCAAATAAGTTTAAAAATACAGGTACCTATCTCTCCTCGCTCCTCTCCATGAGGTACAGGCATGTTTGGATCCCTAGAAAAGTTGATTCTAACGTAGGGTTAGTCCTCCATCTCCAGAATTTGTCTTTCCCACCAGTCAAAAAATGTGTCATTGAAGGCCTCTATGGTCCTTCCTCCGTCCTGTCATGGAAGCAATGTTGCCCATATACACACTGTTGGGAAGGAGGCCACATGCCCCCGCACTGTGTCTCTTGGAATAAGGTTGGGTAGACTCTCAAATAAGAACAATCACAGAATGTCCCAAACCCAAATTTTTTGTTACTACATTCACGGAAATCCGTAAACTGCCTCTTCATGCAAGTAAGCATGGTCATGCTCCAATCAAAAATATGTGCATCAAGGAACTACATGGCACAATACATGTGCGCCCAGGAGGCCTGGTGGACAATCGCAGTTCCAGTGATCCACCCAATGAGAAGTAGGATCAACTTCAATGACAGGTTGGTGATCTTGTTGATGGGCACTTGAGAACCTACTTTCTTATTGCATGCCTCATAGTGCATCCCGATGTAGTCGGCGATGTTGAAGGGCCCAGGAGGAAATGTGCACAAGTTGACTGGTTCCCCATCTCCTCGAGAGGCCAATCAAGAGATAGATATCCTTGTTTGTTGGATTCAATGACTGGCCCTTAATCATGAATGCCTCTGCATCCGGGTTCCAATAATGCATCGGGGCATTTAGAAGCCTGGGTTGTGCCCTCATAAGAGGACATTGGTAGAACTTCCATAGCTCACATTGTTTTAATGCATAAATGGAAGCAGGGTCCTCATCAACCAAGACATTGATCTCCTCTTGTTCCCTCTCCCTCAAGTGGACATACATCATGTTACATGACAAGTTCAAGGGGGATTTAGCTCTGGAATATTTCATTTCTCTGTACTTTTGAGGGTGTACATGAGTTATTTTGGACACAGTTGCGTACATCGGCAGGTAGATTTTTTTCTACCCATGGATGTATGTGGGATGTCCTTGGACAACCCATGGATGTACATGGGTTGTCCTTGGACAACCCACGTACACGTAGGGCCTCCCTTATTTTAAGAGGGTGCGCCCCCTCAAAAACTAAAAACTATGCTTAAAAGAAGAATGGAAATGCAAGAGGGATGAGTTTATAATTACTTGGTCTAATTGGAAGTTTGTTTCGTCCTTTGAAGTTACAAGAATCAACTCGTTTAGAAAAGGGGTATTTTTTACCTTTTGTTTAATTCTCAAATTGCAAAGGTGAAAATGAGTTGTTAGCTTCTATTTATAGACCTTTTTGGCCCTTTTTGCCGCTTTTTTGAACCCTTTTGTCATTTTCTCTAGCTTGAAAATCATTTAATGTGGTTCTTGAGTTTCTTATTGGATGTTACGATGCAATTCACTTTTGGTTTGGTAAACTTTTTGGGAGATGGGTCACTTTAAAAGGTCCTTTGGTAAAAGTCGTTTTTCCAATTTTTTGCATATAAGTTCAGATTCCACCTCCACTTTCTGCAGCTCATTCTCTTTTCCTCTTTTCCATATGATTGATCCCACTGAAATGCGACACAAAACCATCATTGTTTCTTTAGAAGTGTCATAATTTAGTGGTAGATCCTACCTTTACATGGATTCCCTAGACAAATCTTTGTTGCATTTTGGCATCCATGATGTCTCTAATGACTTTAGGCTCGAGAGTCCTTGTTAGTCTTCTCATGATTATGAGATTGAGCCTCATTTTTCCTAATGCATCATCACTCCTGGCCTCACCCTCGGGACTCCCAAAAATGAGCATACTTTGTTGTCTTTAAAACTTGCTTTGAAATCCAAAAGCAACAGTCGACGAGACTACATTTATGCTTTTCAATCTTGTCTGGATTAATTGAGAAAAGTAACCTCTTGGAGTTTTCTTTAATCCCTTTTTAGACTCTCTAAACATGAAAATATTGTCGAGTGATCTTGTTGTCCTTCACGCTCGCCAAACTAAAACTTGAAGGCACGTCTGTTCGGCAGTAGTTTACCCCTTTTTCAGTCTAGATGGTCAATTTTATGAACAAAGGTATACTCTAGGAACTTCAGTTCGCTAGAAGAGTATTCTCAAGTATAATTTTAACCCTTTTTCGGGCCCGAGGGAATAAATTTATGAAAAAGGAACCCCCACGGAATCCATAGTTAAGATCTTTTCAGACTTCCTAAAATCTAAAAGATCGTCGAGTGACCTTGTTCCTTCACACTCATTAAATTGGTCCAAAAGAACATCCCCCAAGGAGTCCATAGTTAATCTCCTTTCAGACTCCTTAAAATTGAAAATATCTTCGAGTGACCTTGTTCCTTCACACTCATTAAATTGGTCTATAAAAACATCTAGTGGCATGAGTTTACCCCTTTTTTCGGCCTATAGATTAGGGAGGGAAAAGGTACACCTCGGGAGATTCGTCTCGTCGGGAGAGTTCTCCTCAATAAATTTTATACTTTTTCAGGCTAAGGAGACTAAAACTAGAAAAAGGTAGTGAATCCATAGTTAAACTCTTTTCAGACTCCTTAAAATTGAAAATATTGTCGAGTGATCTTGTCTTTGTCACACTCGTTAAAATGGTTTTGAATAGACGTCTTTTCGGTGCTAGTTTATCCCTTTTTCAAACCGACTAGACTATTTTTGAAAAAGGAACCCCAGTGGAGTCTTCTTTTACGTTTTTTCAGACTCTCTAAACGTGAAAAAACCATTGAGCTTACCTTCTCTGGGCTCGTTAAAATTACATTGAAGGGGGTTTCATTTTGTCTTTCTAATCGCATTTTCATCTCTACATATTTGGCCTAATTCTGGCTCCATGTTTCTCTCAACTGAACCTTTGAAGCATGCCTTATGCACAAGCCTTGTAGCACTTTTCCTCTGTGACCTAACACCTTGACCCATGGAGGAATTTTCTCGAGTGTCCTTTTCCTGCACATGTCTCCTTTCTCTGAGCATTAGTGTGTTCCTTACGCTTGGAACTAGTATGTTTGTGACACTCATTCCTCCTTTGTAACGTAGCATTCTTTTCTTCTTTTTCAAGCTCTTTAAAAAATTGAAAAAGACAAAAAAAAAAAAGAGGGGACGAAAAATATATATTCTTTTTTGGCAGCACAATGAGTCTCCCTTGGACAAATCACATCCTTCCATTTCTTTGTCAAGCTTTGGGATCTAATATGACCTTAGGAAGTTGTTCTCTCTACATAGAGATGTGTCCTCCTCTGTTTGGTTACTCTTCCAAACACATGGAGAGTTTTTATTGCCTCCTACATCATGAACTATGTCAATGTCATGCTGCCTAAGTCTGATCATCTTTTGTGCTCTTTTACAAGGGAAGTTTAACCCATCCTGATTCGGCCTTTCTACAGTTTGTCTCTTGACCTCATGCCTGGCCATCCCAAAAGTCCAATCAAGTCCTTGTTCAAAATCACTGAAGTTCTCTGCCTGATCATCAAGATACTCTTGTATTTTCCCAAGGAACCGTCAAATACCTCTGGGTAGTAAAGTCGTACACTCATTTTACACTCCTTCCTGAGTTTTGAATATCTTAAAGTTTTTTCCTGAGCTCTGAAGGCCTCATCTCCAGCCATCGGGCGTTAATTGGCTTCTTGAAGATGGATACTATACTTGTATATCTTTAATTTTGATATGTAGATCTGTTGTGTATTGCTCGTGGATACACTTTATATATTTATATGACATGGATCTGCAATGTATTTGATTGGCAGCCATGATTTATTTAATCCTGAGCATGGGTATGCCCGCCTCGGAGAGACAAATGTTATTTTTGCAGATGGCACCTTCTGAACTCTGGTCTCGGGCTCACTCGCTTCGTACATTGGTGAAGATTTTGTAATGTATTTCGGCCATCAGATGTTGTTCTGACCTCACACATTAGGGGACATCTATTATAGCCCTGAATTTCTCTACACATACATACCTGGCATTTTGCCCTCTTACTTGCATTTTTTCCAAGTCATCACTGAGTTGCTCTTCTTAAAAAACAATTTTTTGAAGATGTATGTGCCCTACTCCACTATTTCCGATGTACACACTCTTGTTGCACCACTACATCTTGTGTATGTATGCATGTTGCAACACTACAGCCTGCGTATACTTGCAAAAGTTGCAAAAATTAAAAAGTTCAAGGAAATCGTTGAGATTACGGGCTATTGGGTAGTTTCCCAACTAATCCACTGCCTATAGCCCGTCACTTAACCGAATAACCATCCTTTTGTCAAATAAAAGGAGGTGTTGGGGTCTCATTCATATCTAGACATAATAATAGTGAAACTCTACTCGTTTCACATCCCCTCCTTGCCCCAAACATTTGCAGCCTTGTTGTGAGAATTGCCTCAGAATTCCTCATTTTTCCCTTTTTCCTCCATAAGAACCCATTCCATTTCCCAAGAACAAGGTTGAGAGGAGAAAGAGCACTTGGATCTTGGTGAAGAGGCGCATGAAATAGGTTTGACAAGAAGTATCTGACTTTAGTTGTAAGTGATCATTGTATTATCAATAAAAGAAGTACTTTTCTTATCCCAAAACATGATGTGTCGAATGTTTGCATTTGATTTATGTTTTTATTCTAACATCTAACCCTTATTTATGTATAAAATGTATGCTTGTATCTTTTTGTTTGTGTTTCTTTGAATGTAGGCCATCCTTGGGAGGAGGTTTGCAGTTAGGGAAGTCTTCAAGCATGAGAGGATCGTCACCGGACGCGATGTAAAAGTACAGTTACCTGATCCTTCTCATTTTACTTTTCTTGCATAAGTCTGGGGTATGTTTGGGGTAGTTAGAGAAGTAGGAGACTTTTAAAATGGTTATTGATCTACCTACATTGTAAACCATGGTGTAGCCAAAGGGGGGGGTTTCCCACTAGCACTTATGGACAATGGAGGCTAGATAGATATATACATGCATGCTTTTCTATGATGGAAAATTTATGAAAAATGTCTTGGACTCATTCACAATCAAGGGAACTAACAAGGACATCAAAGGTAAGGAAGAAACCCATTGACCCTCCATTTGATTCGATTGCTTGACCTCTTTCATTCATTAATTTTTATTTTGTCTTATTTTCTCTAGTCGAGTTCTAGGTGGTGGTGTGTGCTAAGGATGCCCATAAGCCATTGTAAAAAGTGAGGGTGGACATGATAGAATCCAATGGTCAAGAAACCATGTGAGGGTCTATGTGTTATGGTATTACACATTGGAGGATTCGATCAGAGACCACTTCCAATTCCATAGCATAGAGAAAATGGTAAACACATGGCGGACTCTTGAAGCAAGGGTTTAATGGAAGAAATTTCAAGTTTAATGGAGGTGTGAAATGATATCACTGGATGGAGGAGTTGATCAGAGGTTGTGGTCAATTCCATGGCACAGAGGAAATGGTAAATCCATGGCGTACTCTCGATGCAAGAGTTTAATGAAGGAAATGTCAAGTTAGAGCCATGACATCATGATTCTACCACTCTTTCAACCTTCAACGATTCATGGCGATTTGTGAAAATATATATATATATATATATATATATATATATATATATATATATTTTTAATTTTAAATTTAATTTAATTTGTTTTATTCTTTTTTTTATGACAAATAATTCTCAAATTAGAGGTATTTAGTCAAATTATTATATGTTGGCAATGGAAAAATAGAAATATTTTTTTTGAATATATTAAATATATTTTTATATTTTTAAAATATCCAATTTAATAAACAAAATTATCTAATTTTATAACATATATGTTATATATTTATAACATGTATGTTTAATATATAACATATATTTTATATATATAACATAATATGTTTTCTCTAATATTATACCCCCACCCACTCTCATATGTTTTCTCTAATATTATACCCCCAGCCTCACCCTCACCCTCATATTTATAAAGCATTCACAATTTTATAAAAAATACATAAATAATCAAATTATCATGACTTTTGATGAAAAGCTACATTCCCAACATCCAAGGACTAATCATAATCATTAAACCTTTCCTTTTAATTCAATAAATAACCAATTAATAATAGTGATTAAAATTTCCTTTCCACTCATAGATACTAAGTTAATATGGATCTATGTTAACCACATCTTTTCTACAAAAAAAAATGTGTTGAGCTGAGCTTTGGCTCACGCTCGAGGTCAACACAGTGTGAAGAGACATGCGGCCTTCAACCATGGATGCTGGTGGGGGCGCTGCTCCTCCACCCCCCTTGCCAGAACTCGAAGCATTTAGGAAACTGGTTGCAGGAGCCTCCAAAAGACCATTGTTCGCAACACAACAGAAGTTTGTCAAGAAGCTGGACAACATCCCAACAGTGGAACTGCCAATAGAGGAAACAAGCAGATCGACAGTCAATCTCACAGATAGAGGTCTCATTGGGCAGTTTACCGAGCTCTAGCCCTCTCCCAAATCTATTGAAGACTGGGTGCAAAGGAACTGGACGTCGCTCATCTCAGAAGGAATCAAGAGCCACTTCGTAGGGAAAGGATACTTTGTATTTGTGTTTGAAAGCTCCAAGGACAAAAATCTCATATTCATAAACGAGCCATATTTCATGGGGCCCCAGGGATTATATTTGAACAAATGGACCCCTGACTTCGATCCAGCCCAGGATGTGCCATCTATCGTTCCAGTTTGGGTCTGCCTACCTCATCTCCCTTTACATTGCTAGAATCAAAAATCACTGCATGCAATCGGCAATAAGCTTGGAAGGTACATAGACCAAGCAATGCGAAAAGAGCAATACTCATGCACCTGGATCTATGTGGAGGTTGATCTGGAAGTAGGGTTACCAGAGGCAATCAAACTAACTGTTGTAGATTGGATGCATGTACAGGAGATAGACTATGAGAAGTTACCTTCAAATGTCGGCATTGCCACGACTACAGTCATTTCGCAAGACATTGCAAAAAAAAGAACGCAGAAGAGAGGGAGAATGCAAAAGCATATCAATGGACCACGGTGCAAAAAACAGGGACAGTAAAACCTAGAAGTAGAGGAACAATAAAGGATAGCAACCCCGGGCCATCGGGGCAAGAGAAAAAAGATGGGATCTCCAATTTCATGTCGAAATCAGGACCGCAAAATGTAGAGTTCAGCAAGGCCATAGAAGACTCAGAAGCAAACTTGGATAGTTGCGAACAATTAAAACCCTCCCCAAACAGGAAAGGAATAGAGGAACAAGGAAAAATGGCCGGAAACCTGGAACTAGCCCTCTCCCCCTCATACACCGACATAGCCAGAAAGAAAGTATTAGATTCACCAAGTTCCTTGGAGGATGAGATCCTAGAAAGGCCAGCGAAAAGAGAAGGAAGAAAGTCCCGCAGAGAAGCAAGGGAAGAAGAAGCAGAAAGACAGACCCAAGGAAGTCAACCTACTATAGAAATGTCAATTGGTAGAAATACAAGGGCAAGGCCCCCAAAAGGAGGAGGCCAAACCACCCCCAACAGTAAGTAATGAGAATCGTCTCTTGGAACTGTAGAGGTTTGGGGAATCCGTCGAAAATTGAAGCGGTCAAGGATCTAATGAAAGTGGAACCAATAGACATTCTCATGCTCCAAGAGACAAAAATCGAAGGGGAAGCCCTTCTAGAGATCAACAAAAAGAAATGGCAGAAGAACATAGGAAAATCAATAAGCACAAGGGGCTCCTCTGGAGGAATGGAAACCCTGTGGAAGGAAGATCAGTTCAGGCTCGTTAATTCCTACAATACCCAACACTGGAGTTTCACAGAACTGAAACACACAGCAAGTTAACCTTCGCATTATTCAATTTATATGTACCGATATTGTATTTTGAAAAGAAAGACTGCTGGAAAACTTTAAATGAGTTCCTAGAGCTGAATTCCCCAAACAATATAATCATTGCTAGAGACATTAACCTAGTGATGAATGAAAAAGAAAAGAGAAGAGGTAGGAACAGCAAGGACCAAATGATCTATGTAGTCGAGGACATGATACAACAATGGGACCTAATGGATTTTAAACCGAGAAAATGGATTTATACCTAGACCAGTAATAGGACATGGGAAGATCACATATCCACCAGATTGGATAGGTTCTTGGTCCAAAGCACTATGTTATCGGAAAGGAAGCTTATCTCCACAACCATTCTCCCCAAGCTTACATCGGACCATAAACCTATCCTGCTTTTACTAGAGGAGGAAGAGAAATTGGGGACAATCCCCTTTAGATTTAGTCCACTATGGAAAGAAAAGAGCGGATTTGTAGAGACGGTCTGCCTGGCATGGTCCACCTCAGTCACGGGCTCTCCCAACTATGTATGGGAACAAAAATTAAAAATGACAAAAAAGGCCCTCAAGGAATGGAGAAAACTTCCAACAAAATCTCCCAATACCCAAAGAAAGGAGTCAATGCAACAATTGGAAAATCTGCAGAGCGAAATGGAGACAATAGATATAACTAAAATAGAATTCGAAAAGGAGCAAGCAGCCCAATGCAATACATTCCGCTCCTTCATAAATGAAGAAGAATATTGGATATTAAAGTCCCATAGTCTATGGCTGAATGCTGGAGATAGAAATACATCATACTTCCACCAAAAATGTAGAGCTTGACTCTCTAGGAATCATATCACAGAAATCACAACCAATGACGGGAGGCTTTGCAAAGGAACAAATCAAATAAAAGCTGTTGCCACCTTACACTTCCACCAACTTTTCAGCAAAGAGAACGATGACAGTGAAGAAGGCAATAAATAATTTCTCAAGAACATTCCAACACTTGTCACTAAAGAGGACAACACAGCCTTATTGAAGCCAACCAATGAAGAAGAAATCAACAAAATCATCTGGTTCATGGACCCTGACAAAGCCCCAGGGCCAGATGGGTTCACCATTCATTTTTACAGGATATGTTGGGATATCATCAAACCAGATCTTACAAGAATGATAAAAAGATTCCTACAGAAAGAAAAATTGGGTGGCAACACCAACTCAACCTTCCTTGCGTTAATCCCGAAAGAAACAAATCATGTCTCCTTTGATAGGTTCAGGCCTATCTCCCTTTGTAACACCTCTTACAAGATAATTGCAAAGCTCCTTGCAAATAGAATAAAGCCTTTGCTGGGCAAACTCATCTCAGACTCGCAAGGAGGCTTCATCAAAGGGAGACATATTTTTGACAATGTAATCCAAGTTCAAGAAGTGATGCATTCTAGTAACCTTAGAAAAGAGAAAGGCATGTTGATCAAATTAGACATGGCTAACGCCTTCGATAGAGTAAAGCTACCCTTCCTTTATCAAGTTCTCCTCTCCTTCAGATTTGAGCAAGAGTTCGTCAATTGGATCAAAGCCTGCACCAATAGCCCCTCGATAGCCCCTTTGGTTAACGGTAGGCCAATTGACTTTTTCAAAACCTTGAGAAGGTTGAGGCAGGGCTGCCCCCTCTCTCCATCTCTTTACATCTTAATGGTAGACTCACTCAGCAGAAAACTGGAGCAAGATAAGATAGCAGGAGATGCCCCAGGATTGAGAATAACGAAGGATCTTAAACCTCTTAATCATGCTCGGTTCGCGGACGATTCCCTCATGTTGGGAGGAGCTTCAAATAGAATAGCCTATATTTTTAAGGACACCCTTCAAGCTTATTGTAAAGTATCTGGAGCACTGATAAGTGAAAGGAAAAGTGTTGTCTACAGCTAGAATGCAGAAAAGGAAGAAACTCAGAAAATAGCTTGCAATCTGGGGTTCAACAGACATTCAAAATGGGATAAGATCAACTATCTCGGGCTGCCATTAACATTGGGCACAAATAAAGTCAATCTGTGGGAAGGAGTAATAACCAAAATCAAGGGAAACATTGCCGCATGGGGAGGTCAATGGCTAACTCACGGAGACAAACTAATCCTGATAAAACCTGTTCTCTCCTCACTGTCGATCTACCAAGCGTCCTATCTCATGGCACCAAAATTGATTTCAGGACAAATCAATAAAATCATGAGAGACCTTTTGTGGCATGGTGGAAAAGGGAATCAACAAAAGTTTCATCTGGTCCAATGGGAGATAGCAAAATGAAATCTGAGAGAAGACATCCTTCAAATTTGAGATCCAGACCTCGCCAACACAGCATTGGGCTATAAGCTATTATGGAAACTTCACAACGAACCCAATCACCCTGTTAGCAAAACGCTCAGGCACAAATATATACCATATGCAAAAATCCAAAATTTGAAGGATGCCAGCAGCAGGAGAAGTACGCTGCTATGGCAACTCTGTATCAAAGGAATATGGTTCTTCACGCAACATATGTATCGCATCCCAGGAAATGGAAAGCGGGTTAAATTGTGGGAAGATCGAATAATGGGGAAATTTCCCTTAGCATTAAACACCAGCCTATCTGAAATCCGTGAGTTCCTAGAACACAGAGGAATGAAGAGCCTCTATGACATTTCAAAATGGGACAACGATGGGTACTGGACAGACTGGAACCTCAGTGCTATACCAGATCACCTCCTTCAGCAAACAACAATGCTCACAGAGGAGCTACACGATGCAACTCCAGTGCACAAGTCAGAAGCTGACAAATGGGGTTGGGGTCCTTCAGGCGCGCACTCCTCAGTCAAAGGCTACGAATTGCTACAACCACAGCGAGACAAAACCCTCCCTACAAGTTTTTGGATGGAGGAATGGGATACAATGACACTACCCAAAGTAAATTTCTTCTTCTGGACGCTAATGCATAAAAAAATCCTGACTGGCGAGAATTTAATAAAAAGAAATATCGTTGGTCTGCGCAGATGCACTTTATGTAAAGAAGCTACTGAAACCATGGATCACCTTTTTGTAGACTGTCCATTTGCAAATAAAGTCTGGACCCTCACACTCCATGGTCTCACAATCGCTGCCCCCACTAAAATATCAGTAGTAGAACTCTTCTCCACTTGGAAGGATCGTTATCCTTCGCTCTCCTACAATTCCTTATGGTCCAAAGTTTGGATCACCATTCCCAAACTCGTGTGTTGGAAGCTCTGGCTTGCTAGAAATGAGCAAACTTTCAACAACACAACCTAGACTCCCAACATGGTAGCATCAAAAGAAAAAGGCCTTCTCCTAGAAACATTGAACTCTCAAAACCCCAAAGGCGACCCTTCGTTGCAATAGGAGGAAAATATTTGGCTCAGTACCTTTGTGTTTACTCAACGAAGCCATAGCACTGGAAAACCCCATTCCAACCCTAAGTGGAGGCTAAGAAACAAGAATGAAACATTTCAGAGCTAGTGGCGAAAGCAAGGAATAACTATAGCCTTCTTTGATGGAGCCTCCAAGGGAAATCCTGGGATAGCGGGAGCTGGAGGACTTATTTACTCTTCTGACAGGAGAACTAAAGAAACCTTCAGTTGGGGATTAGGATAGCGAACCAACAATCAAGAAGAAATTCTGAGTTTGATAAAAGCCTGCCAAATAGCCAAAGAAAGAGGACATCGGGAGCTGCAAGCATTTGGTGATTCTGAAATCCTGATCAAAATGATACATTCGAAAGGTCAGTTCAACGACGTTGGCTTAAACAAGAACCTGCAAAGGCTGCGATACATCCTACAAGATTTCACCTCCTTCAAATGTTATCATATCCTCAGAGATTCAAACAAAGAAGCAGATAAACTTGCCAATAAAGGTCGTCTCTTGGCCCAAGGAGATCGCAACATAAATGATGAAGATCCAGTAAAAAGTTGTATCCCTTGATTAAGATAACAGCTGGATTTAGGAAAAGATAGAAGTCATGTCCTGAAGGTGTAAGGCTATGGCCATTTGCAGTTCCCAATTAATAAAAATTTCATACCCACTTTAGTTAAAAAAATTCCTTTCAACTCAACATTACAACCTAATTAACAAAATTATAAAATTACATCATTATTATTATTTGTAAATGTATTTGTTAACTTTGTTATTCTTTTCTTGTTTTCCTCTTTTCTCTACATTAACTTTAACTTGTTATTTCTTCTTAATTCAACCTTACAACTTAATAAAAATAATTAACAAAATTACAAAATTAAATCATCATTATTTATAAATATGTTTATTATCATTATTATTTATAAATGTATTTATTATCATTATTATTTATAAATATATTTATTAACTTTATCATTCTCTTTCTTTTTCCTTTTTCCTACATTAACTTTAACTTATTATTCCTTCCTACATTAATTTTAAGTGTTCCTCTTTTTATAAACATATCATTTATTTATTTTGATGATGGGTTAACTTATTATTTCTTCATACATTAATTTTAACTTATTCCTCTTTTTATAAACATATCATTTATTTTGATTATGGGTTAACTTATTATTCCTTCCTACATTAATTTTAACTTATCCCTCCTTTAATAAATATATCATTTATTTTAATTATGGATAATGCTTAAACGAAGATGTAATTGATGCTCACAAGATATAACAACTTAATATTTATTAATTAAATTAAATAAATCTCTTCTTCAACTCAAAAAAAAAAAACTATGTTGTGAACCAATAAAAACAATTAAATATTTTATTACATAATAATTATATTATCTTTTAAATAAATATTTTATCATAATATAATCATATTATATTATAATTAATTTTTATTTAACTTTTCATGTTGAAATTAGTAGCATATTTTATTTAACTTTTCATGTTGGAAATAGAAGCATATTTCATGGTTTTAATAGTGTAAGAGCATTATATTACATGTAACTCAAAATTACACCTAACATTATAACATGATGTTAAAAGTGGAGATGATTTAAAACAAAAAAAATTACACCTAACATTATAAAATGATGTTGAAAGTGGAGATGATTTAAAACAAATATATATTGAAAAAATAAACTTGCGTTATATTCAGTGTGTTCACAAAGGCATATAAGGCATATATAGAGTGTTGATAATATATCGTATAAACTATAGAAAATATCACGTATTAAGTATAGCAACTACAAAGGCATATATAGAGTGTTGATAATATATCGTATAAACTATAGAAAATATCACGTATTAAGTATAGCAACTACGAAAGCTTCAAATTTGATTATATTCATCGGAGTTTCATTGCAAACACTTTATTATGAAACCATTGTTAGTCTTTCCCTAGACTAAAGAAAGCCAACAATGATGATTAAGTACTTTATTGCACAATAATCATATTATATTCTTACACTTCATATAATAGGATTGAATTTGCAACAATGATGATTTAAGTACTTTATTGCATAATAATCATATTATATCTTAGACTTCATATAATAGGATTGAATTTGCATTTAGCTTCTCATGTTGGAAATAGAAGCATATTTCATGGCTAATACATTTCTACAAACGTATTAAACCATATTTACCTGTAATCTCTTTGGTTTTATTAATCACTTCCACTTTGCATACATATAAATGATGATAAATAATTGGTACACATTGCATTCAATACTTTATGGCTCGAAAAGAATACCATAACTTTGAATTTTGAGGTGTTGAGAGTCAATACTCTACGGGTAGAGAAGAATAACATAATTTTTAAGTTTTAAGACTAAATACTTTGTATAAAAGAATACTTAATTTGAGAGTCAATACTTTGCGGTTTGAGAAGAATATTATTGTTCAATTACTGGAAATTAGGTTTTTTTTGTTTATCTATTTCTCTTAGGTTCTATTCAGTTGTAATAAGCACTTTTTGAAATGGTCACAATATAAAGGTTCAAAGAATTTAAAAATAGTAGAAAATCATAAGGAAGGAATCAATACCAAATCTTAAATGTCTCATGTTTGTTGAAGTATTATTTATAACGATGTGTAAATGAATACCATCATTTTAGAGTGCTTATGAATTATAATTCTATTATAGCAAGATCTGAGTATCGAACTAACTTTGTTCTTTATGGAGTTGGATCTATGTCCCCCTGCTACTAGATCTTTTGCTAATGAGAGTAACAATGTGGACTATGAAATGAAAGGGTTCAACCTAGTGAGATAGGGGTCAAACTATTACTAATAAGCAGTCTATTCCTACTTGCTTTGATGTTGGTAAGATTTAATCAAGAAGAGAAACAATTGCTTCATGTAAAGACCCCATCTTTACGACAACCAATCGACATACAACAAGTCAATTATTATGTTATTTTTCTTAGTTGTGTTAGGAAAATTAAAACATCAGAATAAAAAGTCAACATTGTTGACCCATCAATAACATATATTAACGAACCATAATAATGCATTAATAATCCCATACGACACAATGCCAACACCTCGTTGTCGTGAACCGCGACATGCACATCAATGTATTAACATATTAATTAACATCATCCCCACATCATTGCCTTCTACCAATAATAACAAGGCAACAATATAAATCTTAAACAATCAATGCATCTCATAAGGACCATCATCAGATATCACTATGAAAACATAAGATATATTAATGAATCATAAGGATCATAATGATAAACACAAGAAACACATAATATACTACCCTCCCAACCTACCCTGCAAGGTTAGGACCTCTAGGACACATAAGCAACGCTCAAGCCTAGGTTCCCATCAATTTTGACCATTTAAGGTCTCAGGGTTGGCGACTGTTCTAAGGAGCAAGGATGTGTCTACATCCCACTAACATGATCAGTCCAAACCAACTAGCTAAGTAAACAATATATATGATCATCAGTTCCTCAATTCATCAATCCTAATTCACAATTAGCATGGCGCACGAGTAAACATTAGCATAACTCATCAAAGTCACATTAATCCAAGATGCAAGAGTGATTAACTATATCAGTCGTTCATTACATTAAGCCTTCATTTGCACAAGAGTTTACTATCTTAAACAATCATTCTTACAGTATACTTTCATCGCGCAAAGGAAGTCATCATCTTTCAATCATACATCAACATTACTAATTGTTGCTTGCGAGTGTAACCACTCTAAATGACACATGTCAACTAAATTTAAGATGCGTAAGTACATTTTATTCCTTATCTAAACCTGCATCATCGTTCTTGTGACGTGCGCGGGTATTAAAAACATAACAATTATGTGTCATCAATAGTCCATGAGCCATGTAATCTAACCATTAACCAAGCATAAAAGAAAGCATTTGTCACCTTAATTTCGTTCAAGCAAGAAGACTAACAACTACACAATCATCCATCAAATTTCATGGCTTAAGAGTAGTTGTAAATTTAAATTTTAGGGCACAAGGTAAACGATCTTCTAAAACCACCATACATGACATCATTTTATTCCAATCAATCATTCCCAAGGTATGATGCTTAACCTATACATTAGTACCATGACTTAAATTGTGTCCTTCCTCTATCTAGGAGTAAAGATGAATCTAACTAAATGAGTCTTAATTACAATAAGGTTTTAGTGTGAGGCCACTTATACCTGGGTAAGATAATAAGAATCCCCGAAGTCAAGAAATAAATAAACTTTAAGGACTTAGAATATCAACCATAAAACCCAACTCAAAATGGTCCAAGAGATCCTCTTGAATCAAGAGCCAATCCTTAATTGTACAAGGAAAATTAGTATGCTAAGATCTCAAACTTGGGGTGGTGAATTACTATGGAGTTGTAGATAACCTGGGCCAAACCCTTCTCCAAGAGGGACCTATACTTGCATTTAGGGATGGAGTGCTATCTTCCTAAAATTAAAATCTTAAACGCTTAGAAGACAAGTGAGATTAACACGACATTTTATTTCCAAAGTAGAGTGTAACCCATAGGATATGACATTGCTTCTGGTCTTAATTTAACTGCATAGGTGTAACTGGTATATAAGTAATTAGTGTAGATAGATATAAGTCTAATATCCATAACTAAGAAATGAAGATATGGACAATTGTTGCAACGCACCACTTACACGCATCTAGTTTTAGTGACCCAGGCCAGGCTAGAAGTTAAATTTTAAAGGTTTAATGCCATAAAGGTAAGGAGAATAAAATTCCAGCATTTACCTTATGACGCGTTCGAATAAGCTTAAGGTCAGACGGAAATGGGACTGTTCACATTCATAATTATTAAAATTAATACATCAATCCTGGAAGGCGAGACTAGGGAAAAATCAATGACAGGCGACGAATTGAGTTTTAGAGATATCCCAGCTTGGAGGGAGGCAACACATTACACAGTGAGTCTCTCCACAAATGGAGCAGGAATATTATCAGTAATTGTCATTGAAAGTTGTATTTCCCCTCCCCCTCTATCCCGCGACTAACGTGTGGCTAGCCTGTAGCATGGATCGGAAGGAAGAAAACACTAGCCTTCAATTAGATGATAGTATTAAAAACGCACTCCTTCATGCGAGGATAGGAAGAAGGTCCCATAAATAGAGGTGTTAGACCTGGAAGAAGCAATCTGCTTCCTCCACAACACTCTCGAATTGAGGTCTCTGTTATCCCCGGTTTAAGGATAACTAAGGAGATTATGTCTCGAGGTCCACATGTCCTTGACATGGAGTACCAAGAGCCAGATTGAATTGAACATGGCCCTGGAGGGCCCATCTTTTATTTCCTTTAGCACCTGCACCTTGTCAACAATAGTAGCATCCATCACCTCGGCCTAGTCCTGTAGTAGAAGTGGATCTTTCTCCATGAGGTAATGAGTCTGGGTATCATGGCATGTGTCACTCTGATCCTCAAAACCTTTGAATATGTGCATTTGACTCTTTTTGTTTCTAATGGGTGCTTGGATCTTATGCCTATCCACTTGACCATATCTGGGGGGGATGACAAGATGCCCTAGTAATCTTGTGCCCATAGGTTTTGAGTTTCCACTGGGGGGATTCATAAGAAGCCATCGTCCGCTCCCACTATACTCACCACTTTCCATCTTTCTCCCGCTCATCCATCCCATTACACTGGTCCAAGCATTGGGTTGGCCAAATATTTAGGGGTTGTACCTTACCTTGTGGGAAGAAGGGGCTGAAGGTCCAGAGGGTAAAATCAGTTGGAAAAAGATAGAAGCCAAAGAATGAAACCTCAATATGCTTCACTCAGGGATCCTAGAGAAAGCAATAAAAGGATTCTTAGTAAGAAACAGAGGGACCCATAAAAAATAATAAATCAACACCTAGTTAAAGGATAGGGGGTATCATCACGAGCCATCCTATTAGGTCCATGGGCATGTAGCGGTATGACACTACCAGTAGTTGGTCACCAAGCCAGGGAAGTGGATGTTGGTGGAAAAGCCAAGATAAAGGGGGTCTCATCACGAGCCAACCTTCTCATTTCCGTGAAATACTTGTGGGTAACATTTCCATCACTGGTCACCACGCCAGCGTAGTGTCCCACGACTAGCTTCTTGAAAGAAAAATCAATAAGAATAAAGATAAAATGCATGAATGGGCTTGGAAACATTTGCATCTGTGACAGGTGCAGCTCACCCTCTATAGAGGCACCCACAAGTAAGCCATGCATTTCCCTTCTATCACTTCACCCCTTGCCCAGACATCCCTTATCGACCTCATCTACTCACATGGCTTTGATTTTATTTCTTCGACAAACATCCCACATCCAGTGAGCATTATCCCAATAGGATGCCCTGTCACTTCCTCCAAACTTGGCTCTTAGATTAGTATAATGTATTTGAGCACTTGTCCGGGTAAAAGGGGTTTTATGCACATGTTTAATAAACTTGATGATTAAATGTGATTGACATTGCTATGATCCTTGTGAATTATGATCCCATGGAGGGTGTATCTATTGATGTGCAGGATCATACTAGATGGACAGGTACCCTTATGGATATGTACACATGCGGAGATTATTAGTTCAGACCTCCATGGGGCTGAAAGCCCATCAGATGTATGTTGAGACCCTAGCAGGGGGCATAGACAAATCAGAGGGTTTGCACTGGGGAAGAGGAGAACGTTCCACTAGAGGCATCTTGGCAAAGCCTTATGCAGGGGGGTTGTGCCCTTTCCACCAGGACATTGGCTTGGGAAGGCCCATGACATCACCTAGGACAATCATTATGTCATCCAATTCTTATGGAGGTTTTGGGAGGTAGTTGTGGCACGTATGGCATGTTCCAGAGGCCCAAGAAGGCCTAACGTTTTTCTCTAGGAAGCCAACGTTTCCCTAAAAGGGGCTAACATCACCCTAAAAGGGCATGACGTCTTCATCTTTTCTTGATTTAGGGTTTGATTTTGACATTTAATGTAAAAACAATATTATTATGTATTTTTGGCCTTGTTGGCCTTTTGTGACCTAAAATTAAATTAAGGTCATTGGTATGGTATAAGTAAGAGAACTAAAACTCTCTTTTATTCATCATCTTTCACTCACACTTCTATGAGGTCTGAAATTTGCACCCTCCTTTAGGGTTTTTGGCTGAAACACTAGTGTGCACTTGTTGAAGGAGGCTCTTTTTGGTGATTTTTGGCATTTTTCTTGGTGGAAGGTTTATAACTAGGATTTGGCTTGATGAATACATGGTAAATGTAAGTGAATTTATGAAAATCCTTCCATTACTTGAATGGTTATAGTATTTTACTTGCATGTTGTTAATAAATTGCGGGAATAAACCCTAGGAAATAAGCACATGTTGGTGTCCTTATTTTAATTCCCTACTAGATTTTGCCAAGGAATCATTTTACTTGTTGAATACATTGCTAGGGCCTTGTCATTGCAACACCCTATCATTTTCTCTTCACCCTAGCCGATTTTACTTTGGTATTGAGCTTAATAAGGAGGAAAATGTGCAAAGGCCTAGGGTTTCCTACACCTTAGTAAATCGTTTTCCGCTAGGGTTTGATGGTTGAAGCCTTGTCTTACCAACACTTCACCATCAAATTCCTTTTGTCTTTGGCCCTACTATTATCTCATTGTTCCTTCAACTCTTCCTGCTACTTTTGACTCCATTTTCCCTATGAATTCACTAGTTTAAGACCTTTTGCTTGAGTGTTTTGATCACAATCTATAAACATCCAAGTCTTTGAGAAATTACTAACACCTTTCTAACCCTAGTGTAGATTGACCTACTAACTTTGTCGTTGCTATTATTCTTTGAGTTATAGTTATAGTTTGTAGCATTTTGAGCTTATTTAAGAAATTGAAAGGATTAATGCATACTTGCTTCTGATGAATGTTGGTGTTATGATATTGATGATCAGCTATTCTTGCGCATTCTGAAGCATTTATTGTGAAGTATCGTATTGTGATTATTTCTATTATACATCTTTGCTTACTTCATCAATACACTAGTCAAATTTCTTTTATTGAGAAAGTCCCTGATTATATGAAGTACTAACCAGCAAGTTAACTTGAAAATATAGTTTATTGTTGCTTTGTTCCGGGCAGGTACATTTCTGGTTATTATTATCTTGTATTGGTTGTTTAGTCGGAGTTTCTGATCGGTGGTGACTTGTGAGAGGGAAACTCTTACCTTAGCCTTTACCCTTTTCCTTCTCAAAACCCCAGATCACCAGGAACGTCTCCCCTGGGCCTACCACCCTAAATAGAAATAGATATCCTATTGAGCTGACAATGATAGGATAGTCTCCAGTTACGTCAGTTTGCCTTCTTTTACCTTTCCTTTACATCCAAGTACAAATTGTGTGATAAAATTTGGTAATGATATGGACCCCATTTATGACATTGAGAATCGTTTCCAAGTGTTTCCTTTACAATTATCACAACAAGTTTCTCTTGATTTTGACCAATGGAAACAAGGATATGATATGATTACCAATAATTTCCAAACACCCAAGGTTGACCTAGTCCCATATTTTCCTGATAGTTTTTGGTCATACCTTGAGGATTTTGATGAGTACTCCTCTAAGCACTTGGATTTATTCCATGAAGAGGATTATCAACCACCACTATGCTTAGGTCTTGATAGCAGCAAGGACATTGTTTTCTTGAAGAAGGATTTTTGTGACAGCTTTCTCCAACCACCTCCGATTACTTTACCTCGTTGTGTCATTAAGGGTGTAGTTGGGAAATATGTATTTTGTATTGAGTTTCCTCTAAGGAAAAACCTAGAGTTCAAGTGTAGGTTGAATACCTCAAGAAAATGTCTGTCATCTCAGCCTTTCAACCTTCCCTTAAGAATTTGTCAGTCATCTTATATATCCTTGTCAATCCCTTTTAGGATTTTAGATTATCAGGACGTCCTAGGTAGCCAGCTTCCAGACCTTATGAGTCAGTTTTATGAACCTTTGAATTTTCACAATCCCTTCCTGAAGTGGATTGAGAAATTTCCTCAGAGAGTGACTTGGCATGATTTTATCCCTCCCACCCACCTCCATGAGTTAGACTTTATGGTTTCCGACAATACAACACATTCTCTAACCTGTGTTATTTTTGTGCTTAACTTATCACTTTTTTGGTTTATGATGAAGCATAGAGGCAGGTATTCTGAGACATTGCTAGGATGGTTTCACTGGTCATTTGACTACACCTAGCATTTAGCCAATAGGTAAGTGCAAGTAAGTAGGTAGGCATTTGCATTCATTGTATATACCATTTGCATTTCATGCTAGAATAGTTTGTTTTCACACTTGTATATATGTTTTCTTTCATTATATATATATATATATATATATATATATGAACTGGGGGTGATATCACCACCCCAAATGATTGCTAACAACTTTATGATTAATATCAAGCAGGTTACAGGTTATGTCAGATATGTTGAGGTTCTCATGCACTCTACGGTGAGCACATGTCCATGAGTTCGAGCCAGATGTTATCTTTAGTTTATGGATAACTAAGGAGATTATGTCTCGAGGCCCATAGGTCCTAGACATGGAGTACCGAGAGCCAGATTGAATTGAACATGGCCCTAGAGGGCCCATCTTTTCTTTCCTTCAGCACCTCCACCTTATTAGAAGCACCAACATTCATCACCTCGGCCTGGTCCTGTAGCGGAAGTGGATATTTCTCCATGAGGTAATGAGTCTAGGTATCATTGTATGTGTCACTTTGATCCTCAAAACCTTTGAATATGTGCATTTGACTCTTTTTGTTTCTAACGGGTGCTTGGATCTTATGTCTATCCACTTGACCATATCTGGGGGGAATGACAGGATGCCCTTGTAAGCTTGTGCCCATAGTTTTTGAGTTGCCACTGGGGAGATTCATGAGAAGCCATCGTCTACTCCCACCATACTCACCACTTTCCACCTTTCTCCCGCTCATCCATCCCATTACACTGGTCTAGGCATTGGGTTGGCCAAGTATTTAAGGGTTGTACATTACCTTGTGGGAAGAAGGGGATAAAGTGCCAGAGGGTAAAAGAAGCTGGAAAAAGATAGAAGCCAAACAATGTAACCTCAATATGCTTTGCCCAGAGATCCCCGAGAAAACAGTAAAAGGCTTTTCAGCAAGAAATAGAGGGACCCATAAAAAATAATAAAACAAGACCTAGTTAGAGGATAGGGGGTCTCATCATGAGCCAACCTATTAGGTCCATGGGCATGTAGCGGTATGACACTACCAACAGCTAGTCACCACGTCAGGGTAGTGGATCTTGGTGGCATAACCAAGAGAAAGGGGGTCTCATCACGAGCCAACCTTCTCATTTCCATGAAATTCTTGTGGGTAACATTGCCACCACTAGTCACCACACCAGGGCAGTGTCCCCTGACTAGATTCTTGAAATAGAAATCAATAAGAATAAAGATAAAAGGCATGAATGGGCTTGGAAACATTTGCATCCATGACAGGTGCATCTCACCCTCTACATAGGCACCCACAGATAAGCCATTCATTTCCCTGCTATCACTGAGCCCCTTGCCCAGACATCCCTTACCCACCTCATCCATTCACATGGCTTGGATTTGATTTCTCCCATAAACATCCCACATCCAGTGAGAATTAGACCAATAGGATGCCATGTCACTTCCTCCAAACTTGGATTGCGAATTAGTATAATGCCTTTGAGCACTTGTCCAGGTAAAAGGCGTTTTATGCACATGTTTAATAAACTTGATGATTAGATGTGATTGACATTACTATGATCCATGTGAATTATGAGCCAATGGAGGGTGTATCTGTTTATGTGCAATATCATACTCAATGGACAGGTACCCTTATGGACAGGTACACATGGGGAGATGATTAGTTCAGACCTCCATGGGGATGAAATCCCATCATATGGATTTTGAGACCCCAACAGGGGGCAGAGACGGATCATAGGGTTTGCATCGGAGAAGAGGAGGACGTTCCACCATAGGCAGCTTGGTAGAGCCTTTCCTAGGGGGGTTGTGCCCTTTCCACTAGGACATTGGCCTTGGAAGGCCCATGACGTCACCCAGGACACTCATGACATCATCCAGTGCTTGTAGAGGTTTTGGGAGACAGTTGTGGCACATGTGGCAAGCTCCTGAGGCCCAAGAAGGCCTAACGTTTTGCTCCAGGAAGCGAACGTTGCCCTAAAAGGGCATGACGTCTTCATATTTTCTTGATTTAGGGTTTGATTTTGACATTTAATGTAAAAACAATATTAGTATGTATTTTTGGCCTTGTCGGCCTTTTGTGACCTAAAATTAAATTAAGGTCATTGGTATGGTATAAGTAAGAGAGCTAAAACTCTCTTTTATTCATCATCTTTCAATCACACTTGTGTGAGGTCTGAAATTTGCGCCCTCCTTTAGGGTTTTTGGCTGAAATACTAGTACGCACTTGTTGACGGAGGCTCTTTTTGGTGATTTTTGGCATTTTTCTTGGTGGAAGGTTTATAACTAAGGTTTGTCTTGATGAATACATGGTAAATGTAAGTGAATTTATGCAAATCCTTCCATTACTTGAATGGTTATAGTATTTTACTTGCATTTTGTTAATAAATTGCTGCAATAAACCCTAGGAAATAAGCACATGTTGGTGTCCTTATTTTAATTCCCTACTAGATTGTGCCAAGGAGCCATTTTAATTGTTGAAGACATTGCTAGGACCTTGCCATTGCAACACCCTATCATTTTCTCTTCACCCTAGCCGATTTTACTTTGTTATTGAGCTTAAGAAGGATGAAAACGTGATAAGGCCTAGGGTTGCCTACACCTTAGTAAATTGTTTTCCCCTAGGGTTTGATGGTTGAAGCCTTGGCTTACCAACACTTCACCATCAAATTCCTCTTGTCTTTGGCCCTACTATTATCTCATTGTTCCTTCAACTCTTGCCACTACTTTTGACTCCATTTTCCCTATGAATGCACTAGTCTAAGACCTTTTTCTTGAGTGTTTTGATCACAATCTATAAACATCCAAATCTTTGAGAAATTACTAACACCTTTCTAACCCTAGGGTAGATTGACCTACTAACTTTGTTACTGCTATTATTCTTTGAGTTATAGTTATACTTTGTAACATTTTTAGCTTCTTTAAGCAATTGAAAGCATTAATGCATACTTGCTTCTGATGAATTTTGGTGCTATGATATTGATGATTAGTTATTCTTTCTCATTCTGAAGCATTTATTGTGAAGTGTCGTATTGTGATTATTTCTATTATACATATTTGCTTACTTCATCAATACCCTAGTCAAATTTCTTTTATTGAGAAAGTCCCTAATTATATGAAGTACTAACCAGCAAGTGAGCTTGCAAATATAGTTTCTTGTTGCTTTGTTCCAGGCAGGTACATTTCTGGTTATTATTATATTTTATTGGTTGTTTAGCTGGAGTTTCTGGTCGGTGGTGACTTGTGAGAGGGAAACTTTTACCTTATCCTTTACCCTTTTCCTTCTCAAACCCTCAGGTCACCAGGGATGTCTCCCCTGGGCCTACCACCCTAAATAGAAAGAGATATCCTATTGAGGTGACAACGATAGGATAGTCTCCAGTTACGTCAGTTTTCCTTCTTTTTCCTTTCCTTTACATCCTAGTACAAACTGTGTGATAACAGTCTCGACATTAAGAAATACACAGTTGACCCCCATAAGCACATAGAAACTGTGATTTAGTCCATCACTGCAATTGATACAAAAAATGGAAAATGAAGGGAGTCACCCATAGTTTGATGGGCGAACACCAGTTCAGATTTGGGGGCTCAGATTTGGTGTATTGTCCGGGAAAACGCAGGGAGGGTTCATCATTCGAACAAATAAGAGTGAAACGAGGCACAAAGAATGAGATCTGGTAAGAAGCTACCCAAGAAAGAAAAAACAATGGCTAGAAGAAAGGTGAGGGTGGCAAGGAACCTACCTCAAAGAAACCATAGAGGTGTTGGGCGTAAAGTTGTGCTCAACACGAAGGCAACTTAGAAAAAATTTGCAGAGGTTGAAAGTGTTGTTGGGCTCAACGCAAACCAAACTTAAGGAAGGGGCATATGTTAGAGGATAGGCAGAGGGTTGATAATGCAAGTTCAGTACAGTTAGATCTTAACTTGAGGAGAAGTTTCCATCGAAACAACAGTTCTCATAAGGTCAGTTGTTAATGTTTATGCCATTATTATAGTTCTTTGCATTTCAATAGATAATAGCAACATAAGAACAAGATCACTGAGAAATACACATTCACAAGAGACAACATTTATCCTGGGAAACCCTCTAGGGGAAGAAAACCCAGCAAAACTTCCTTAATATAAATAGCCAATACAATGCCAAGATATCTTATGCTAAAAAATAAAGTCCTCTCCCAAGATATGCGCCACTCTCTCTCTCTCCTTTGCCGGTAACATATCAAAACTTGTCTCTCAAACTGAGCAAGTGAGTTGTGATCAAATGAGGCGCTAGCCTGCTTTATTTATACAAGTTCTGGCATGTGTGAAGTGTCTTTTCACTGGCAGGGCCGACTTCTCAATCTAGGTGAGTAAACCCACCTTTATTATATTTCTAGGTCTTCTTATTAACTGTTGGGGTCGACTTCTTATTCTGACTATTATAATTGTTTGTTGACCAATCCGCAAAAGGGGATTTGGTCCTATTACAATATCCGACATGATCAATCCACAATGGGGATTGATCCTATAAATAAAATATCAATAATAATAAGAATACTCTTTGCAGTTACATTATTTCAACACTCCCCCTTAACAAGAAGGGTATTCTTCAGCAACATCATGTGAGAGAGAGAGGACAACATCATCAATGGCATCAGGTAAGAGGACGACGTCATCAATATCATCTTGGCTGGCGTATCTATAAGTCATCGGAAGTTTTTCTTCATTGGCAACATCGTCATTCTTGAAAGAATGCCATCATCATCTGCATCAATATGTATCATAGCACTAGGCTGGCCCATCATAGTACTAGACTAGCTCTATGTCACAATTGTTAAGCTGGTAGCTCAGTACAAGTCACATCTTGCTTTACATCTAACAACTAGGTCAGAAGCAAGGTATACATCCTCTTGCTTTATGTCTAACAACTGGGTCAGAAGCAAGGAACACATCATCTTGCTTTACGTCTAAAAATTAGGTTAGAAGCAAGGAACACATCATCTTGCTTTACGTCTAACAACTAGGTCAGAAGCAAGGAACACATCATCATCTTGATTTACGTCTAACAACGAGGTCAAAAGAAAGGAATCATCTTGCTTTATGTCTAATAGTGAGGTTAGAAGCAAGGAATCATCTTGCTTTACGTCTAACAACGAGGTCAGAAGCAGGGAACACACATCATCTTGCTTTACGTCTAACAATGAGGTCATAAGCAAGGAACACACATCATCTTGCTTTACGTCTAACAGCGAGGTCAGAAGCAAGGAATCATCTTGTTTTACGTCTAATATCAAGGTTAGAAGCAAGGAACACGCATCATCTTGCTTTACATCTAACAGTGGGGTCAGAAGCAAGGAATCATCTTGCTTTACATCTAACAGCAAGGTCAGAAGCAAGGAAACACATATACTCCCCCTTTCAGGGAGGGTCCTTTTGGACTATACCAAGCTTATCCCAAAAGTGTTCAAACTTTACATGAGATAGAGGTTTGGTCAACACATCAACAACCTGTTCATATGTGCTAACATACAGGAGCTTCAAGGCTCCTCTCTGCACCATGTCACGGATGTAATGATAGAGAATCTCTATGTGCTTCGACATGTCATGGAATACAGGATTCTTTGTCATCTTTATGCAGCTCTGGTTGTCACATAGGATCGTGGTTGCTTCCATCTCTAGGTCAAATAGACCGGTCAGCAACTTTCGAAGATATATAGATTCGCAGCTAGCAGAACATGCGGCAATGTACTCTGCTTCCACTATGCTGAGAGCAATACTGGATTGCTTCCTACTCTGCCATGAAATCATGGCTGGTCCCAAACTGAGACAGTATCCAAAAGTGTTATTTTAGTCAGCGACGCTTCCTGCACAATCTAAATCAATGTATCCACTCAATGTGAAATTATGATCTCTGTCATAACTGAGACCATAATCTATCATACCTTTAAGGTACCTCATCACATGTTTTGCAGCCACTAGGTGAACATATCTGGGCTCTACCAGAAACTGACTCAACGTTTTCACGTAAAAACAAATGTCTGGCCTGGTGTTCGTCAGGTACATCAGTGATCCAATAATTTGTTTGTATAGTGTGGCATCAATCAAATTTGACGAAGTATCGACCAACAGCTTTAGCTTTTCTTTCATGGGTGTATTCATGGGTTTGCATTCCAACATGTCAAATCTCTTTAAGATCTCGACCGTGTACTTCCCTTGGTTAAGGAAGATGCTCTTTGGACTCTGCCATACCTCAAGACCTAAGAAATAATGCATTAGGCCAAGGTATTTCATTTCAAATTCAGAGGCAAGTCTTCTTTTACATTCAACGATGAGCTTTTCTTCTCCAGTTAAGAATAAGTCATCCACATATAGCAGTAAGATTACTGGCTCATTATCCATAATTTTGAAGTAGAGATTTGAGTCTGCTTTACTCTTGGTAAAGCCTAAGCTCGTCAAGAAACTGTCTATACGGCCATACCAAGCTCTAGGAGCTTGCTTCAATCCATATAAGGCTTTCTTCAATCTGCAGACATGACACTTCTTGTCTTCAAACTCAAATCCTTGAGGTTGCTCTATATACACTTCCTCTTCGATGAAATTGTTTAGGAAAGTTGTCTTCACATCCATCTGGTGCAGCTTCCACTTCATCTTAGCTGCAAGAACTATGATGGTCCTGATCGAAGTGTATCTATCCACAAGAGCGAATGTCTCTTCATAGTCAATGCCTTCCTTTTGGGAAAAGCCACTAGTGACAAATCTTTCTTTATATTTCTCAATACGTCCATCAACAACATGTTTTATTTTGAAGAGCCATCTGTAGGATACCCCATATTTATTCTTTGGTCTGGGAACTATTTCCCATACTTCGTTCTTCATTATGGATTGGTATTCCTCTGTCATGGCATCTGCCCATTCTTTTTTTTTTTTCTGAATAGCTTCTTCAAAGCAGGTAGGCTCTTCTTCTAGGAGATCACACATAAAAGCCGTATAACTGGAGAATGGCTTTGTTCTTTTCACCTATCTTGTAGTTCCTTCTCTCCATCTTGAATAAGCTCTCTAGCCTAGGCTGGCTTTCTTTTATGGAGGATCGTCATCTGAGGAGGTTCTTGCACTTCTACTATATCATGGTCTTCTAGAAGTTCCTCATCAGGGGAAGTTACGACTTCC
>ML776867.1:660847-697561 GCA_009831015.1 Picea engelmannii
TATATATATATATATATATATATATATATATATATATATATATATATATATATATATATATATATATAATCTTTGCAAAATTCTCATGTCTCCTCTAAGAGTGAATTTTAAGACAAGTTGAGATTAATACTATTCACCAACCCCAAGAACTAATGGTGTGGTGTGAAGAAAAGGTAGAAACCTAAAAGAATTTAGATAACAAGTGGTTACAAGTAATTGATTATTTGTAATTCGATGGAATGAATGAAGGGTATATAGTAGAATTATCCATTTAGTACTACAATTACTATATATATATTCTCATATTATCTTTGCAAAATTCTCATGTCTCCTCTAAGAATGAATTTTAAGACAAATTGAGATTAATACTATTCACCAACCTCAAGAACTAATGGTGTGGAGTGAAGAAAAAGTTGAAACCTAAAGAATTTAGATAACAAGTGGTTACAAGTAATTGACTATTTGTAATTCGATGGAGTGAATGAGGAGTATATAGTAGAATTCTCCATTTAGTACTACAATTATTCAGTGTAATTATTTCAGTGTAGGAGAGGACAAATTGGAATAAGGACTAAGAGAGAGATGACTGAAATTGATTCTTTGTGGATCCATATAATAATGATTGAAAAATATAATAATTATTGAAAAATATAATAATGATTGAAAAAGGACTTTTATTTTTTTGTGATGAGACCAAATAGAATAGAAAAGTAAGCTCTTGTGAAATGGGGGGTAAAGGGATGAAGAGAAATTAGAAGTTGACAAAATGAGAAGATGGATCTAGATAAGTGTAAAAGGGAAAGGGTTGTTCATGCAAAACATTGTTTGGCTCTAAGGAAGGTAATTTGGAAAGTGCACTTGCATGATTTTTGAAAAAGTGGTTATTAGTCCCTGTCGTAGGCAAAGAGGGACTATAGCGATCGATAAATCGTTGAACTGGTATTAAATTTTGCATTGAACACAAATATTTGCATATTATCTATTGTTGGAACAAGGGAAGTGAAAACATCGTTTTTTATATAATAGAAAGTACCATGTTTTTCAAGATCTGATTGGACAACGAAATTGAGGTATTATTGTCAGCTTCGCTATTCCCAATGTTATATTTGTTGGCATGTCCAAAGTATTTGAATCATATATGGTATTTTCGAATCATATATTTTCTTATGCATTGTTCGAAGGTGGATTAATGCTAGCATTAGTTTGAATGTTTCCTTAAGCATTTTCTGCTAGCTTGAATACATTGTCTACCATATTAGTATGCCTGGTTTTTTCTTTATTGTTGTGTGCTTCAAGAAAAGAGGCTTGCCACGCTACATTTTTTTCTTAAATGTTTGTACAGGTCTAGGCCTTTAGACGGTCTTGAAAGACTTAAGTGTTTACCTAACAAGTCTGGCAGTCTTAAATGTTTATTGTACAAGTGCGTTGGAATACAATTTCATTCCATTTTTTTGATGGTAGTCAGACATCTTCCATCGATTTTTATATAATAAAAAGTACCATTTTTGTGAAGATGTGATTGGACAACAAATTGGAGGTCTTTTTTCTAGCTTCTCTATTCCCAATGTTATATATGTTGGCATATCCAAAGTATTTCATCGTATATGGTCATTTAGAATCATGTATTTTCTTATGCAATGGTCGAAGGTGGATTAATGCTAGCATTAGTTTGAATGTTTACTTTAGCATTTCCTTCTAGCTAAAATACATTGTCTACCATATTAGTATGTGTGATTTTTATTTTATTGTTGCGGGATTCGAGAGAACAAATCGTCCACGCTACTTTTTTTCTTAAATGTTTGCATAAGGCTAGGCCCTTAGGCGGTCCTGACAGTCTTAAGTGTTTACCTGACAGTTTAAATTTTTATTGTGAAAATGCGTTGGGATACAGTTATGTTCCATTTTTTTTATGCTCAGCATCGCTGCTCTAGTGATCGATGCTTGTTCATTGTTTGGTTCCATGATTGTTGTTCTTGTTTGATTCAACTTTGCAAAGTTGAGGTCCTATAGTTGCAATTGGACATCTTCGTGGTTGTTCACTGGTTTGTTGTTCTTCAACTTTGCAAGCTATTGGACCTGTTATTGTGGTTTCTAGTTTTTGGGGCTAGCCTCTTGTCATGTCTCGTTGACGGGTAAGTTTCCTTGTTGTGGTTTTCCAATGGTGGGGGTCCCTGCCTCCAAATTCTGTTGCAAACCATCTTTGTCTGTGATTTTCATTTCTGTTCCTGGAAACCATGCGTCTTCATATGTCGATTGTGACGTTCATAGTTGTTTGGAAAACTGCAATGCGAAGGGGTTCTCAAAAAGTAGTTCGAAGCTGTTAGAAGAGGGAACCATCGGCCGAAGTGTAGACACAGGGAATGCTTTTAGTCTATGGGTTGGAAAACTATGCCCACCTGTTGTCTTTCTGCCCAGTAAATTTATGGTGTTATTTATTTGCGTTGTTTCTTTTGTTTGGTATCCTGTTTTGCGCTTGTAGTTTTCCTATTTTGCTTTCCCTTTTTGGGGGGGTGCTATTATTTTTTTTTTCCACTTTTCTTTGTTTTTAGAGAAAGTGAAAGTATCTAATAAACAGATTCAAAACAAAGTTGATAAGATGGAATAAGTATTAGATGTTGAGTCGTATGAAATATATACATACTCCATTATACATGGCAACATTGACATGGCTTTGCATAGCAATGGCCTTTTTAGATTGGATGCATTCTTGTATACTATAGGGGATTTCCTTTTCGATACATTCCAGGTTCTGTTGCATTTCCGATATTCGTCGACCGAGCTGTGCAATGGATTGATAGATTATTTCTTGGCCTGTTTAAAAAATGGCAATGCAGAGGCATTGAACTCCTATGAATACGAACCAGAATATGATTTTCTTCGACAGTTGCATGGAATACATAATGTCGCTACATATTTTTCAAAGATGTGGTTGTCTGCATATCCATCTCTGCCTGCACATGAGAGGGGACTTTGGGGAGACACATTTTGTATACGATGGATGTCTAACTGGCTTAATATATTGGTTGGAATATGGTCATTAACAAGAAAAAGAAGATATCTATTATTCAACAAAGTTGCCTCTGACAATCCATATTGCATCTTGTTCCATGATGCCAATGCTCTCAATGGTCATTATGAACCACTCATGTACAGAAAAATGTCCATATACAATGTTGAAGTATCTCATATTTACTTGTCCCTCTTTTGCAAAGACCTTGAATCGCAGTGTGAACGGATTATGCATCGCATAGATTGCCATGGTTTACAACTGGAAACAAATGTTTTGTCTAACTGTGGAGATAGTCTGTTTAATGAAATTTGTTGTTTGGTAGAAACGGAGTTTGATGTGCAGTCGATGCGGCTTTACACCATGCAGTCCTTTTGCAATGCAATTGTAGGCGGCGACAACCAATAGGCTTTTTGGTGCTTGCATCAACACCTTTTTCCATATCTCCTGGAAAATATGCCTCCAGTTGGAACTTGGCAGGAATACCTTGTAAACATGGCGCTTCCATATGAAAAAGGGAATGTGGAGGGTTGCAAATTCTGTTTACAATGGTTTTCTATGCTATTCAGAGTAAATATCCAAGTTTGGTCGGCATTGCCAGATGGCACTGTCCATTCTTTCTTAACTGATTCAAATTACGATCAAACATTTGACATCCTCTCGTTGAAAAAAGATACAAAACATATCCATTATGAACCTTTGCTTCGACATATCGGTGGTTCAGGGTTGAATGTCCATGCCGCCCAAACTGCATTGAATCTACATACGCACGACATGATTTTTAGTGAGAATGAAACTCTTGCCGAGTGCGATATGGCCATAGAGGGATTGAAAAAAAAAACGATGCATGAAATTCATCACAGTTGTGATGAGCACATACAGGTCTTAAACAAAAAACCTAGAGTAAGTTATCACAACTTGAAAAAAACTGTGCGTCAAATTTGTCCTAGTTGTGATGAGGCCACACAAGCCTTGAACAAAAACGTAGACTAGGTTATCAACACCTAGGTCAGAGTGAAATTCATCCCAATTTCCATCATCTCATTATGCCCTTGGGAAAGAAACATAGAGTAAGTTACCACAACTTGAAAAAGGTCATGCGTGAGAGAAAGAAATGCATTGCCCTGCTTCCTAGTAGAGAGAAAGCCACATATCACAATCTAAAGAAACTTGTCCATGCACAAAAAAAAAAAAACATGTGTGATCACATATCCCAGAATGGTCATGAAACCATCACATTTCATGTGCTAGCAACAACACCATGGAATACTCGCAATGAAAACCAGGAAACAATTTCTACCCATACTTCCCTGCAAAACAAAAAAGAAAGAAGACGTACATGAAACAAATTAAAGATACTCCTTCCATTGCATGTGCAATTTGTGAGCAACTCAATTTCTTGAAAAACAACAAGTCTTTCATGGCTGCTTTGCAAGTAGAATACCTCCAGTTGACAGCACACGATAAAGCATTTTCTAGTGGCAAAAGTTTTCTTCCATGCAAACGGTCGCTTGAAAGTGGAAAACTGCCACAGTTTGTAACCCCTGACCAAATAAGATGTAATGCACCGCTACCAGATGTAAGTGAACTTATGGAACTTGAGGAGAGACTTGTCTCTTTGCAAATTGGATTTTCTCAAATCAGGACTTGGGGCTATAAATGACCCAAGATGGGCTTAACAGGATCAATTATTAATGTGCATGTTCAAGTAGATGTTGTACAAAGAGCCTTGCCACAATTCATTAACAATACAATGACAATTTTCGTGGCTCTAAAAAGATGACTGCGATGCAAAAATTCCTATCAGACAGGCAAAGTGCGTGTGCATGTTGTTATGAAATCATTAAAGGAATTATGTTCAAGGGCCCTGTACAAAGCACATAACATTTGTATAAATGACAACTAGAACAATGTTCTTGCAGAAGAGGATGGCAAATCTATAGACACTTTTGAAAATCCGAGTGAATTTGATACAAGTGATGAATCAGAGAATGAAACACCTGTTGAGACATTGTTGCATGGATTCACTGATTCACAGTGTAATCGTGATTTGCAAGACAAGATTGTTGAAATTTCACCTGCTGAGGGGAAGCATCCACTTGGAATAGTCAAGGACAAATTCGCTGAGGAAATGAACTTTCCAACACTCTTCTATGGAGATGCGCGTGGCACTGATATCACATAATGATTTAGTTAACATAAAATAGTCCAATGGGAGATGCTACATTCAAGTGGTTTCTTCTCCTATCACATAACAAATTTATTTTTCAAAACAATGCACATAGTAATAGAGCAAGTTCTCTCCTGCATGTGGGTCTGAATTAGAAAAGGCTAGTTACAAGAAAGAAATTTGTTGGCCAAGGACGTGAAGTACAAAGTAAACTACTGGTGGCCGTTCCACAACAGTTCTGTGCAAATGAACTGAACATCTTCGTGCATGAGGTCCATAAATTAATAGTCCATCATAAATTTGATATTTCTAGCAAGCTTCTGGTGCAGGAAAAGGGAAAAAAAATTGTAGGGGAGGCGGACCAACCCGAAATTTAGGGTGAAAACATGGATCTTGATGCTGATCTGGATAACATATTCTACAACCTTGATCAGCCCGAAGACCCAATTCAACATGGCTACCCAATGGACATAGTCAATATTGAAATTTTTTACGAAGATGAATCCTTCGTATTCCAAAGTGTTGTTTTTGAAAGCGAATCAAAAAAATTAATTATTGAAAAAAAGGATGTCAAAAAAAAAGAAAAGAAAACATCGTTCAGAACTTGACCTTGCCAATATTCAGGCGTCGAAAGTCTCTCAACTTCACATGCCAACCAGAGATGCTCTTCATGACTCTGTTGGAGTCATTGAGGCCGAGAATGCCAAAGTAAGGAACTAGATTAAGGAATTAGAGGAAGCTTTGTTTCCTATGCCATTGTTTAGCAGTCCTTTGGCAATAGCCATACCTTCGACTCCTTGCACCCCTACAACAAATCTAAAAGGCTCCTCCAGCTTCTTAGCATCCTGTAGAGGTTATGTGGAGAAAAATATCAACACAAGAATGGAACTGGTTAGTAAGGCTTGGGAAACATCACAAAATATGGATTCGGTGGGAAGAAGAGCACATAACTTGCTCCAACTTCTACAGACGGATTTTAAAAATGAATAAACTTATTATTTGCACACGGTCATCTGTTTTGCCTTTCATGTCAACAACATGCCAGAAATGACAAGAAGACAACATGGTCTCCCGTCCACAAAATGGCTCATCCAATTAGAAGCACGCCGGAAAGAAAAGATGAACAACTTGCATCTCATCATCTAGTCATGTGAGCAAACAATATGAAAGAAAGAAACATTAGTCACAAAACTGGCCAAAATAGACTTAGTAGGAAGGACAAATGACTTCCAGGGCCCTAGCTTAATCATCAACACATTGGCGTTGACCAAGCAAGTTTTCGATAAACAACTTGATAATTTTAAGGCCTTGTCTCTAGAAAATTTTTACAGGATCCTTGAATATCATGAGGAAGACCTGGAGAACTGGCTAGTCCGCTGTTCGGTGCAGAATGGAGACATTCATCAGTTTCTGTGTAATTTTTCTATTGATGTAACCGAATTAGAAAATGAACTTTTTAACACTAAAATCCGAAATTACATCAACGTCGCCCCCTTGAGAAGCTATGTTGAAGAGAACTTGAAGTGGGTCGCCGAGGAAATCCAATAGGAAAATACATCAGCAAGCAAATAGAAAAGTTCCTTCTTGGAACATTCCTATACATCCTTTGTTTATCAGTCCAGTTATTGAAGCGGGTCGTCCACGAAAATCAACAGGAATACACATCAATAAGAAAATACGAAAATTACTTATATGTAACATGCATGTAAATGTATAGTCATAGTCATTTCTTTATCAATCTAGTTATTCTACCTTTTTCGAATATAAATCTATAACCAATGTCTGATATCCTACCATTTCTACTTTTCAGGTATTACACTCTACCGTGTCCCACTTCTTCTTTCCAATCCTATTTCTTGTACATATTTATCTTATGCTCTGCAGGAGCCCCAATCCCAGTCTATATGAAAAACGCATTTAAATTTCCAGGAATATGTAACGAAGTATTTTTTTTCCATATATTCGAAATAAAACTATTCTTTTGTCTCCTCATATATTTATGTGTTGCTACATTTTTATCTTCAGCTATGTTGAATGTGAAGACATTCTGTTTATTTTATTTCAATTCTCTTCATTTCTGATGCATTTTTTCCATGTCTGGTCATTTTCAAAATTACATATGTGGTAAATCACACTCAAATTTCACACACACACACACACACACACACACACACACACACACACACACACACACACACACATATATATATGTCATAAAAAAAATTCACAACTTTATCTTTGCCACCTGTCCTTTATACTATTTTCGATAGAGGTTGTTACAATTCAAATAGTCCAAAGTCCGCTTGTCAATTTGTATATCACCAAACTCTGGGTGTTCTCTGTAGGTGGCGAAACAACAGAGGCCCATTTTTCAGCCCGCCAGCCCCAAAACCTGCGATGCAACAACTGAATAACTATGGATTCAGGGCTTTGTCCATGCTCTATCAAATCTCCTCCCCATAGTTTATAAAAGTACATATTCCGTATGTATAGAAGTAAATAACTGCTTTTTAAAATTACATCTTTGGTATGTATAATTTATGTTGTCCAGGGACCTTTAGTTTCATAAATTTCAATTTCTTCTCTCCAGGATCCCTTGTTTTAAGGAAAGCTAATTCGACAATGCTGGTTTTTTTGTGCTTTTCTCCATGAAACTATGTAACATGTGTTATTACTATTTTTTTTCTGTTTTCTTGTCCGCGACTGTACGTAAAAAAATCTATAGGAATGCTAATTTTTTTTGACATGAGGCCCTTAAAATTCAAATAGTGGCCAAGTCTGATTGTCAATTTGTATATCGCAGAACTATCGGTGATTTTTTGTAGCACACGGAACAACAAAAGCCCAATTTTCAGCCCCACATCTCGAGAACCCACCACCCAAAAACTAGCAAAGTATGTTATGAGGGCTTCGTCCATGCTCTTTAAAATCTCATCCCCATACTGTATAAAAGTACATATTTCCTATGTATAAAAAATAAATATCTACTTTGTAAATTACATATTTTGTATGTATAAATTATGCATATTTTTCCCTGCCTGGTCATTTTCAAAATTACACATGCGGTAAATCACTCACTCAAATTTCACACACACACACACACACACACACACACACACATATATATATATATATATATATATATGTTTCTTTAAATTTACAGGAATATGTAAGATGTTTTATTATTTTTTCTATATAAATGTCATAAAATTGTGTTCACTATTTTATCTTTACCACCTGTCCTTACTGATTGCCACAGAGGACATTACAATTCAAATAGTCCAAACTCCGCTTGTCAATTTGTATATCACGTAACTCTGGGTATTCTTTGTAGGCCACAGAACAATAGAGGCCCATTTTTCAGCCTGCTAGCTCGAGAACCCGCGATGCAAAAACTAGCTTCTGATTGTCAATTGGTATATCACGGAACTATCAGTGCTTCTTTGTAGGACACAGAACAACAAAATCCCAATTTTCAGCCCCACATATCGAGAACCCGCCATCCAAAAACTGGAAAAGTATGCTATAAGGGCTTCGTCCATGCTTTTTAAAATCTCATCCCCATACTGCATAAAAGTACATATTTCCTATGTATAAAAATAAATATCTACTTTGTAAATTACATATTTTGTATGTATAAATTATGCATATTTTTCTTTGCCTGGTCATTTTCAAAATTACATATGTGGTAAATCTCTCTCTCTCTCTCTCTCTCTCTCTCTCTCTCTCTCTATATATATATATATATATATATATATATATATATATTTCTTTAAATTTACAGGAATATGTAAGACATTTTATTATTTTTTCTATATAAATGTCATAAAATTGTGTTCACTACTTTACCTTTACCACATGTCCTTCTTACTACTTGCCACAGAGGTTGTTATAATTCAAATAGTCCAAACTCCGCTTGTCAATTTGTATATCGCGGAACTCTGGGTATTCTTTGTAGGCCATGGGACAACAGAGGCCCATTTTTCAGCCTGCTAGCCCAAGAACCCGCGATGCAAAAAAATGGGTTTCAATTGTCAATTTGTATATCATGGAACTATCGGTGCTTTTTTGTAGGAAAAAAAATAACAAAAGCCCAATTTTCAGCCCCACATCCCGAGAACCCGCAATGCAAAAACTGGCTAAGTATGGATTGCATGCTCTATAAAATGTCATCCCCATACTCTATAAAAGTACATATTTTTGTATGTATAAAAGTGAATATCTTCTTTATAAAATTGCATCTTTGGTATGGACATGATGCCCTTAAAATTCTAATAGTCCGCAAGTCCGATTTTTAGTTTGTATATCGCGGAACTATCGGTGCTTTTTGTAGGGAACGAAAGAACAAAACCCCAATTTTCAATCCGACATCCTGAGAACCCGCCATCCAAAAGCTAGCTAAGTATGGAATGAGGGCTCTGCTTTGTAAAATTACATATTCTATATGTATAAATTAGGTTGCCCAAGAGCCTTTCATTTCATAAATTTCAATTTCTATTGTGTCCACGATCCCTTCTTTTAAAGAAAACTATGTCAGGAATGCTAATTGTTTTTGTGTTTCTTGTCAACAAACCTATGTAATAGACATTACCACTATTTTTTACAATTCAAATAGTCTGAACTCCGCTTGTCAATTTGTATATCGCGAAACTCTGGGTATTCTTTGTACGCCACGAAACAGTAGAGGCCCAATGCTAAATTTTTTGGACATGATGCCCTTAAAATTCTAATAGTCTGGAATTCCAACTGTTAGTTTGTATATCGCGGAACTATCGATGCTTTTTTGTAGAGCATGGAAGAACAAAATTCCAATTTTCAGCCCGACATCCCGAGAACCCGCCATCCAAAAACTGGCTAAGTATGGAATGAGGGCTCTGCTTTGTAAAGTTACATATTTTGTATGTATAAATTATGTTGTCCAGGAACCTTTCATTTCATAAATTTCAATTTCTATTGTGTTCACGATCCCTTCTTTTAAAGAAAACTAAGTCAGGAATGCTAATTTCTTTTGTGTTTTTTGTCCACAAACCTATGTAATAGACATTGCCACTATTTTTTACAATTCAAATAGTCCAAACTCCGCTTGTCAATTTGTATATCGCGGAACTCTGGGTATTCTGTGTAGGCCACAGAACAACAGAGGCCCATTTTTCAGCCCGCCAACCCAAGAACCCACGATGCAAAAACTGTTAAGTATGAATTCAGGGCTTCGTGCATGCTCTATAAAATGTCATCCCCATACTCTATAAAAGTACATATTTCATATGTATAAAAGTAAATATCTGCTTTATAAAATTGCATCTTTGGTATGTATAATTTATGTTGTTCAGGAACCTTTAATTTCATAAATTTCAATTTCTTGTGTCCAGGAACCCTTGTTTTAAGAAAAGCTATTTTGGGAATGCTAGTTTTTTTTTGTGCTCTTCTCCACGAACCTATGTAACAGACGTTACTACTAGTTTTTTGTGTTTTTTTGTCCACGAGCATATGTAAAACATATGTAAAGAATACTATTTTAGGAATGCTAAATGTTTTGGACACAATGCCCTTAAAATTCTAATAGTCCGCAAGTCTGATTGCCAGTTTGTATATCGCGGAACTATCGGTGCTTTTTGTAGGGCACAGAAGAACACAAGCCCAATTTTTAGCCCGACATCTCGAGAACCCGCCATCCAAAAATTGGCCAAGTATTGAATGAGGGCTCCGCCTTGTAAAATTACATATTTTGTATGTATAAATTGTGTTGTCCAAGAACCTTTCATTTCATAAATTTCAATTTCTATTGTGTCAACGATCCATTCTTTTAAAGAAAAATAAGTGAGGAATGATCATTTTTTTCCTATTTTTTTTCAACAAACCTATGTAGCAGACATTACCACTTATTTTTTTAGTTTTTTCCCACGTTCCCATGTACTTCAACTTCATACCCACGTGTCTGTACTCCGTTGCATTTATTGCGTTTCCCGTAGATGGGGTGCTACTAGAGCACAGACGTCGAGCGGAGTAGACAGGAGCGATCCTTCGTGGTGTCGGCCACGTGATCATCGTGTGCCACTCCCTCCCACCTGCCTCATGACTTTAAGTTCAACTCACTCAAGGCAGGGCACCATTTTTCTCAGTGCACCCTTCTCTACCTTCGCATCCTTTCGGCTGACCAGCACCTTCGTTGGGCCTTTGCTCTATGCGTGTGGCCATTTATGGAACCTCACTAGCTCCTAGGCCTATTTCAATTGCTCCAGCAGCTCCAGATGGCTCATTTTTTTCTGGTTTTTCTTCTCATACCTCGGACTCCTGCCCAGCCTTTCCCTGTTCTACTTTTCTCCTCTCCTGCTCTCTTCCTGGTGGATTTTTGTTCTCCCACTGTACTAGAGATGCCCTGGCTATGAGAGAAATCGAAACGTGGGTCAACTTGCTAGCCAAACCGACCCTGCTTGGTCCTTTGTCCCTTGCCTGCTTCCTCACTGTTATCCTCCTCCTCTTTGGCCACCTCGTCCTCCTCCCTAGTGCAGTCGACTCAAATTCTCACTTCTTTCCTGCCCCTTGCTATGTCCCTTGCCAACAAAATGGAGGGGTTGGACTACTCAGGGGCCTCACTGAACTACAACCTAGGACCTTTAGGCAATTCGACATCTGTTTCACACCTAGGCCCTTTTCCCCTCCCAACACTCTGACCACCCAGTCGCTTCAGGACTAGCCTCACGACGCCCAATTTCATATGGATAGTCCAGACGCCAGTCAAAATTCGCGACGGAAACCCAAATCTTGAGTTGGTTCCAACGTTGACCCAGAATGTGAGTGGAAAACATGCCTTGCACTGGTGCAGAGCCTGGTGTTCGACCTACGTCGAGACATGGACGACCTCTGGTTCCGCTTAGATACCCTGGATGGAAAATCCTATCAAATCCTGCAGTTTCTCTCCACATTACAGGGTGCTTATAACCTCCCAACAGATGCAGTCCAACCAGCAACAACCTCGCCACTAGTGTTGGCACTGGAAACTTTGGTCCACGCAGAGGCAGACCGTGAGGAGTAGAGACTTCCATCATGGCTGGAGGATGTCCAGAAGGAAGAGCATGTGCCATCACAGATGGAGGACGCCATGCAATTGGACTAGACACCAGTTGAGGTGGAGTCGCCTCCTCCTAGGGACACAAAATTTGGCACATTTTGCATGGCCATGTCGCCGCACTACAACCAATACTGGTGATCTGTCTATTGTTTTTTCATGTGCATGAAGACCTTTCATGCAGTTTTCCATGGTTATTATAGTTATGTTGTCTACACTTTCCACAATTGTAACGACCACCCTTAGGGGCCAGAATTTTGAACTCTTTTTGCGTCAGTAACAGTCTAGACTTCAGTTATGAAACGGTTTGACTGGCTGAGCTAGTTTCCCCTCAGGGAAACTCAGTATTTACAGCTTCAAACCATGGAAATTATCTGCAGTCCTTCATTTTGACAGAATTTTATACAATCTTACTTATTAAAAACAATTATTGAATAAAATTTAAATAATTGTTTATACTATTCATTAAGTAAAACATGTTATAGCATTATATAAATTACTATAAATCTCCATACAATGTTATAATATTCTATAAATTACTCAGTCTCATGTATATGACAGGATTGTTCGATGCAAAATGTATATGATGGAAGTGTTTGGTGCAAAATGTATATCACGTAACATGGTGGACATGAAAAGTGTGAACCCACCCGCGACTCTGTAATTGTTCCGTGCAAAATGTATCAAGTTTTATAGCATTATACAAATTACTATAAATCTTGGTACAATGTTATAATATTCTATAAATTACTATCTCATGTATATGACGGAATTGTTGGGTGCAAAATGTTTATGGTAGAAGTGTTGGATGCAAAATGTATTTCACGGGACAGGCTGGCCATAAAAAATGAGAAATGTGAGCTCGCAACTCCGCCAACCTGCTACTTCATGATTGTTGGGTTACATTGGTTATGTATTAAATATTTCATGTACTATCAAACTTAGATCCTCGAAACCTTCATTCATGTACCAGACATTAATATTTTTTGATAAATTTCAAATAAAACTAATTCAGGAATACTAAATTCAACTTTCCACCCACACATTTACTCCCCTTCCATCCTTGCAGGGACTACACTGCCATGCAACACTTGTTTGATTTTGGAAACTCCCTCTAATCAATTTGAATTTTTAAAAAGAATTTTTTTTATAATAAATAATAATAAATTTAATGGACAAAACATTAAGAATAAGATAATTTTATGTAATTTATAAAAAGTTTCAATTTGTGAAAATTGTTTAGTCTCAGTTTGTTAATTTTTTATTTTTATTTTCAATATTTGTCATGACTTATTAGCATGCTTAATTTAAAAATATATATATCATGGATAGACTTTTCATTGAAAAAAGTGATTTCACTAACTTCTTTTGTAATGGAATCATTTCAACACAGAGAACAAAACCCCTCCAAATGGAATCATTTTTTATTTTATTTTATTTTATTTGTATAGTGACATTTGTTTTCTGGGAGAGGGGGGGTGGTCAAATGTAACACTCCAAGACCGAGCCCCAGTTGTAAATGTGAATATGTTTTATAGGTTGGTGAGCTAGGTTATTATAAGTCAGGAGGCTTATGTAATGATTATGTCGTAGAGCCTAGATGCTAAAAGGCTAGTGAGCCTATTTTTGTATATGTAAACACTCATATCATCAATATAATATATTGTTGCGTGTAGACCAACCATGATAAAAGAGTGTGGGGGACTAAAATCTACTAGGAATGGAAGGGGAGAGTTATGAGACTAGGAAAAAGGGCTAAGCTTGAGGGCTTAGCTCAAAGAGAATATCATATTATTATTTCCTAAAGACTATGCTAAGGATAATTATTTTATCCTAAGTCTCATGGAAAAGAGAATGAATTACAAGTGGGAAGAAACGAGCTCCTTGAGAGCCATCTGTTATCAAGGGCACATGCATATTTATGTGGAATATTTTCCCATTCATGGGGGCATTCTTCCCACTCATGGAGCCATTCACTCACTAAGCCATTTTTCTCCCCAGTTACCCTCGCGTTTTTAGGGATCTTCCCCCATTGAGGCACGCACTCATCCATTCACATAGGGAACCATTCTTCCCTATTCACCAAAGCATTCATGTGGGTTTCCATTGACTCCATTAGTCGAACCTCTCCATGCCTCATGCACACCTTCAACAATGATTACGTGCAAATCTTGTTAGGCATAGTGCACTTGTACTTTTCGTGAGCCCGTATTGTGCCTTACCTAAATGTTGTTGCTACCAACGCAGTTCATGGAATGAGCGTGGTTGTTGCCCTTACCTATTCTATAATCAAACTTGGTTGCTTCCATCACCTTACTTGATTGACTTAGGAGTTGGACAGAAGAAGCAGGTTGTCAGGCCTGTGGCTTTGAAGAGGTGGGTTGTCAGGCCTGTGGATTGAAGAAATAGGTTGCCAAGCCTGTGCACAACTCTCTCCAGGTGAGAGAGGTTGTTGTTAAGGGATTTCCCAGAGGGATCCCAACTACAGCTATAGTGCTTTGATAATTCATGTCCAGCCTATTTTCGAAGCCCTGGAAGGGAAGTGGGGAAGTCGAAGGACTGTTGAGCTGAAAAGGGGCACACTTCCTGGGGTGGGACAGGAATGTGGGAAATGAGAGGTTGTAGGATTCTAGTGTGAGTTGGCTCCTGGGATGAAATCCTTCTCGTTGACTATGTAAATTCATATTGTCTCAGCCTATCCTAGGAATCCCTTTACTCGGGTGGAGTTTAGTCCCAACTCGGGGGTGACCCACTGCTAAGAGTGATGAGCAACATGGTCTAAGGCTGGGAGGATCGTGGAAGGTCTGCATGAAGTTGGTGGTCTTCTATTAAAAGATAAGTAACAATTATGTGTTCAATTTCATGTTGGATATGTGTACATATCTTTATATTTATAAATATTGCCTATGTATGTTGTAGGTATAGGCTTATTGTTATTTCCGCATGGATTTGTGTATTAGCAGAATCTACTTGTTTGTTTAAATTTGTATCATATATATACATATATATCGTGGGGATGAAGAATTGTTATGTGTCATATCCCAACAGTCTAAGGCTATGGATGCTACAATATGGTATAAGAGTTTAGTAAGAGTGTTTTATGGAGTAGCATGGCCCGACCTAGGTGGCCGAGGATGTTACAAATTGCTATCAGATCCCCAATTTCCAACACTGATCCTAGATGGGTCGAGCAAGTTGAGGTGATTCACTTGCATGGAATTGGTTAAATGACCCCAAAAAATTTGTTATTAAATTCATGGAAAATTGGAGGAAATTGACCAAAGTCGTGAAATTTTCATAATTTAATACATGTTTAGGCCAATTCAGACCTAGAATGGGTTGAATTTGAAGTGCAAGGAATGTGCAGGTGAATTATTTAAGTTTCAAACTCAGAGAAGATAAATATCTCTTTGTGAGAAGAAGAATGAACGAGATTTGTTTGGGAGGGGACTGAATCTGTCACAATCGTCGGATCTGGATAAGGAGTGTGATGGTTAACCCCTCAAGTCATTCAGACTTCGCTACTTTGGTAGTTTTTAATTCTTAGACAAAAAGGAGGTAAAAGTCCTGGAGTGAATCTATGACATAGATCACGGGGGAATAATGCATGATCGTTGGATTTGGTGAGGGAAATATCTGGGCCATCAAAACTGTGTGCAGGTGAGTTTGAACTACGGATATCATGGCAGTTTAGAGATTGGGCACTTCGGGAGGAACAAGTTCTTAAGTTGCTTGGAAGAAAATATCTCGAAGTCTCGAACTCTGGAATAAATCAAGACCATCCATTGTTTGGGATGCGTAGCTACATATTATCAAATATTCGACATTCGAGAGAATTTTGGTGCAGTGTGGAGAAGTCTCTTGAAGCCCTAAAGTTTAAAATCTCCCAAGAACATTGTTCGAGAGTTCAGAAGTTCAGTGTTCTATTTTTTTTATGTTTTCTAGTGTGAGATCCTTCGAAGTCCCGAAGCACCAGAGTGACACAGTGTGATGACATCACCTAGAGTGACATGGACTTGTTAAAAAATTTGGCATTTGTGAGAGTTGTTGTTTTATGCTGAGAAGTTCTCTAAGGCTCGAATCTCTGGAGCGCCGAAGTAGTAAAGCTATGGAGAGAAAGGGTTTGGGAGTTCACCAGTTTAACGTTCATAGGAAATGATGTATGGTGTAGGATGAACGTCTGAAGACTAATGTCCTAGAGCCCTATAGTTCTGAAGCTTTGGATACGCGCACATCATCTAAGCACTTAGTCATAGCCCCTAGTCCTATGTGACTTCGGTCGAATTAAAAGGGGGATAGTGCCTGAATTGATGTTTTCAAAGATGGAAGGGGGGTAAAAGAAATAATTTGTGGGGTTTTGAGCTGTATAGACCTATTCCTAAAGATGTAAAGAAGGCTTTTGTACTTTACGAGAGGATCCAACATGGGTCCAAGAGCCAATTTGGCTCCGAAGAAGAAGAACAATTGTATAGATATTACTTCCCAAGAAGGACAATTTTTCAAATATTCATAGCTTCCTGCTCAAAACTCAAAATTGAGCATGGAAGTAGGAGTTGGAAAGATTTAGAAAAGTAGAATATAAATATTTACCCAGAAAAGTGAGGGAAATAGTCAATTTCTCAGAAAAAACGGAGGAAAGAAGTCTGTTATATTGTTGAACCAAAATGGTTCATATTTTCATGAAATTGTTAAGACAATTAGCTTGGCAAAGCTATGTTGGTTACACATTTTTCAGAGATAACAACAACTAGATCAGATCATGATCAACACAGAGTGTATAAGGATGGAAGATACATAGGGTTCTTACATCTAGGAAGGTGATATCAGAGGGATGTATGTCCATTTGGATAATGAAGGTCCAAACTCAATTGGTCATGGAGAAGAAAAGGAAGAAAGCATGAACTTGGCAGATACGATTAAAAATTTTCAAAAGGATTTCCAAAGTCACAAGGCTGATAATGAAAGGCTTATGAAATCCAAGGAGTAGCAGGAGGAATTCAACAGGAAGTTAAAGCAGAACTTGAACAAAATAGAAAATAAATTGGATAAGGAGAGTGGCTCAAGAAAATCAGGAAGTCACAGGTCTTCTGATGAGAAAAGAAGAACGAGTGTTAGCAGACATCACCATCACTCCCCAAGACATTCCAATAGGATAACACCCATTAGCTCAAGTTCATCCCCTATCAAGAAGCATAAGAAGAGGACTAGGGTGGATGAGCTATGGGGAGAAATGAACAAAATCAAACCTCCTACATTTGATGGTGAGAACAAGAAGGATGAAGATGCAAAGACATGGTTTTTGGGCATGGGAAAATGTTTTCAATTACATAATTATTCTTCGTATGCAGAAGGGAGAATTGTTATCTACCATATCAAGGGAAAAGCATCTATGTGGTGGGATTAGCTTGTGTAGGTGAAAAACATTAAGGAGAAAAATGTGACTTGGAAGGAATTCAAGAAGTACTTTGAAAAGAAATACTTGACTAAGAGATACCATGACAAGAAAATGAAAGATTTCTTTGAACTCAAGCTTGGGGGTATGACCATTGATGAATATGAAATAAGGTTTTTAGAACTGTTGAATTATATTTCTTTCATCAAGTATGAGACTGTTAAGATTCAAATGTCTTTGAGTGGATTTCCTTTATTCATCAGTGATAAGATACAATATGATGATCCCAAAACATTGGAGGAGACAATAAGGTGAGACAAATGCCTATATGTTCAGCATAAAGAAAGGACAACTTTCCAAAAAGCTTGGGAAGAAAAGAAGAAATATAAGATGAAACAGAGGAAGAAGGGGACCAAGCCACCATTCTTCAGAAAAAATCCTTAGGGACATCCAGCCTTTAGAGAACCCAGAACAATTGAGATAGGGGGGCAAAGGCCAAGGTAACTACCTATTCAATGTTGGGGTTGTAAAGGATATCATATGTTCAGATATTTTCCCCACGAGGGTGAAAAGGTGAGGACTGTTCATAATGTACAACAAGCTAAAACAGTGGAGGACATGGGAAGCGTACCAAGTATCTATGCAGCCTTGGAAAACAAACAAGCATAATTTCAGTCACATATGATTGAAGTGGAAGGTATTATCAACAACTAGGCCATTGTTATTTTAATTGATTCAGGAGATAGTCATATTTATATATATCCTAAAATGGTGGAAAGACTTCATTTTCCAAGAAGAAAGCATGGAAAATATTGGTTGGTGCAGCTGGCTACCAGAGCCAAAAGAAAATTTAATTAGATGGTTAAGTCATGTCCTATGGACATGAATGGACTGAACACCAGGGAAGATTTGAACATCTTATCTTTAGGTTCCTATGATTGTCTAATTAGGATGGATTGGTTGGACCAACACCATGCTATCATATACTATCATGAAAATGAATTTACTTTCCTGGATGTGGAAGGGAACCTAAGGACAGTTCAGGGAATTCCTAGGGCAATAATTGTCAGAGAAATCTCAGCAATACAACTGAGGAAAAATTACAGGAAAAAATGGAAGAGACATCAAGAGATAAGGTGTTAAATATTGAATATCATGTAGTCCTAAAGGCGTTTGGGGATATATTTAAAGAAATATGAGGATTACCCCCTAAAAGAGATATTGATTTCTCCATAAATTTGATGCCTGGAGCAGCTCTAGTATCCAAGACTCCCTACATGATGAGTACACCATAACTAAAGGAGTTGCAAATTCAAATTGAAGAGCTTCTGAAGAATACTTGCAAAGATGAATTGATGTGATTTCATACCTACTCGTTGCATTTCACAGAAGAGGTCCAGTACCTCCTCTCCAAAATTATCCTGAGCATATCTTTTAAGAATTGCACTCCATAAGATTAAGTCATGTTTGGTTTCTCTTTTGAAGACTTTGTGTGCATACTCTATGCTACTGCACTTAGCATACATGGTAACAAGGGAACTAGTTGCAGATATATTTGACTCAAATCCAGTTTTGATCACATGGACGTGAATCTCTTTTCCCTATTCCAAAACACCAAGGTTTGCACAAGCCCAAATAACACTGACAAATGCAAATATGTTCAATCTCAAGATTATATGATGAATTTCAAAAAAGAGTTCAGGGGCTTGCAGATCAAGTTCATTATGCACACATGTTGCAATCATTGAATTCCACAATGTCGAGCTTACTATGGCCATTTCATCAAACAAGTTGCATGCATAATCTACAATCCCATACATTGTAACAAGAGCACACCCCACATAAACATATGACTGAAATCTAGTTTTATCAATTGCAAGATGGTATGAGAACTCAGTCATTTTGCAACAAACTTGAAAAGGTTTGTAATTGGAGATGCTTAACTGACAACTCTATTTTGTAAATAGTATTTAATCTTTTATTTTCGGAAAATGCATATTGTATTTGATTGCTGAGAAATTACAAATACATCAATAATCAAACATCATTGAGCCAAGTTGTAACTATACCAACTACCCCTCCCTGCATAGGCAACAAGAGACAACATATCCACCTCTAAAATCTTCTTTCATTATCTGTGATCATTGATTATTATATAGCCAACTTCCATTATTATAAAGTGTTGGTTGTTCATGCCTCCATTATTATCTGTGATCACTCCTTCTTGATCCTAGAATCTATCCCCATAAAACAACATAGAAGACACGAATAATTTTTGAAATTTTAGTCTTTCAACTGCAGGATGGCCTACCCTGTCTTGCATCTTGTCAATCAAATTCTAAGATTGTATGTCAATCAAAACTTGTTTAAATGCTACAAACATTGTTCCATTTCAATACTATGCCACTGTATAATCATCTTTTGCATCAAGGTTATTTATATTCACTAAGTTGCAAGGGTTATTTCCCCAATGACTATCAAAGACTTTGGACTCCATTCATGCTAGATAAGGGAAACAAATTTTCCAACTCCTATTAAACCTGTGATTGTATTGATCCCAACATAATCATGAAGGTATTTCAACTCAACCTTAAGAGTTGTACTATAGCCACATCATTTTTCTGCAAATAAACTCCATTGACATTTTGAGTCTGCATTGTCAATGAATTTTCCTTCATTTATAAATCCTTAGACTACACCTCTCCTAGGATCTCCTTGAACCTTGCTTTAATCATTGGCACCACCCTTGATAAAACAAGTCACCTGTGATTTCTGCAAAGAAGATACTCTCACCATCATCACCAGTTTTTTTTTAAAAGGGATAGTCCTTTTGTTTCTGGAACAGAGCGATTGCAGTTTTTGAATCAAATGGGGGAACTTGGTCCTGAAGCTATGTTATGCATTTCCCAACATCATATAAGCAACACAACAATAACTATTATAACCCCTATCACTACACTGATTCCAGCTTATAAATATGCCTTTGAGGCATTTACTAAATAGCCAAAAACTAAGAATTATTCAACATGAAATCCACAGGTACAAGTCCACTTCCAGACATCATCTTTCCACCATCGAGTTTTTGTTAGTTCCCTGCTATCATGCAAAAGGAATATTCTGTTTTTTCCATGCAGATGGTATTCCTGAAAAGGCTTGTCTGGTATATACTTTGATGTGTTTCTCGGCCTGCAGAAATATCAATGCTTTGTTCAGCAACATATTCAAGGAAGCTCTGTTCAACAACATATTTAGGGTAACCCCTTTCTTTTCTAGCATATTTATGTACTTTGGAAACACTTTTTCTTAGTGTATTTGTCTTAGCCTTTTACTGCTGTGACTTCAGTCATATAGGTTATTTTGGTCTTGAGGACATGGATACAATCTATCTATCCATCTCTCTCTCACACACATCCAGGTGCACACTCCTAAACACATGTGATGTAATGCAAGCTATTACCAGAGTGGCTTATACTTGTGATGGGGTTATTTTTTAATTAATAAGTACTATACTCTTTGGTCACATATGCAGTGCCACCAAACAAACACAAGCAATATTGTACTCTTGCCACATGTTTGTTGAATAATATCACATGCATAGTAGTTGTGAGACAAACTGGGTTTATGAGGCAATACCTGCATCAAAAGCTTTGCCAATCTATAAGTTGATTTTGGGTGAAGTTGTGTGAAGTTGTTGTGCTAGCCAAAGGATACAAAGCAATTACAATATGTATCTTGATTTTATGTTTATAATTCTTTAGGTTCTATTGTAGATAACTAAGGCATAGGAATGTTGGAAAATGAAAGAGAATAAACTAGTTGGAATGCATATGTACTAGTGGGCATATTGAAAGTTAATATCTAATAGAGTGCATATATATATGCTTGAGCATATATTGTATTGCAACTTGATTAAAAGTGGTTTGTTGTTACATATGCAATGAGAATAGTGTGATGATTAAATGTGGTTGATGTGATTGCATAACTAGGAATGGTTGAGGACATGGTTGAAGATGTTGATGATGCAGTTACCTATGATAGTCAACCTCATCGTAAAGAATAAAGATGAGAGGATGCTTGTCAATAGTTTGGATGAGGGATCATGTGATTTTATATAAGTCACTAGTGGATTAGGTAACATCAAATATGTTGATGGAAACCTTATAGGTATGAAATTGGTCATGCCAATGTTGCATGAGCACTGAAAATAAATTGGATAACAATTCCTTCAACCATGCTTTGGTATCATAAGTTGATATGTTTATGATGTTTGAATACATTTATATGAATGATACCCAGGTGGGGTATGGTAAAGGTAAGAAATATTGGACATATAAAGAATGTTCAAAATCTATTAATCTGTTGATCATATGAAGAATGTCATGTCATTTCGTGTTTGTTATGCGATAATCACCAAGGAAAGTTAGGACTTATGATCATGTTGTGAAAGTGAATGGTATATAAGATAGCCACGTGCGAGGCTATAGTGTTGTTGGATTTAAGAAGGATATAGTTGTACACAAGTATCCAATGGTATCCCCACTTGTATTGGTGTCCTAGACTATAAACTTCTTGCCAACATTGAAGAGCATTGAAAAACATACTCCTAGTGTTGAGTTTTGGATAAAAATGAAGGTGTCTAGATGGTCGAAAAAACATTAGGGAGGTGGCTAGATGATGTGTTTAGGCATCAGCTAATCGAACCAACTCATAATGGTGGATTGTTTGACATGATAATGTTTTATTCTATGTAATGTAAGGATGCATCACATGAAAAAAAAATAATTAATTAATAGTGATAATAATAAAAAAAGAATGACAATAATGTCAATAAACTTAGTGGGAGGAAGGTTGGTGGGAGGGAGGTACCTCACAAAAGTCAGAAAAAACCAGTCTCAATTCCCCATACATCATTCGTTCGTTTCTTAGGGAAGGTTCAAATAGAAAAACTCAACCCGACAGAGGCAGAGGAGAAAACCACCCAGCCAGCACCACCCACACCACTGGTCATTGTTTTGATTTACCGTGTTTAGCCCGAAGCAACACGTATTCGAGTAGCCCCACTTGATTGTGAGTTAAAGAATAGCAACCAAACTTGGTAGTTGTGGAGTTGAGTCGTTATCCATGGATTGAGGGTTTATAGAGCTCGGTGCTGGTTGTCCAAGTGGCGGTGGATTTATTTACAAAGGTTTGGCATAGCCATCAGCGTTAGCTACAACACTGGCAATTAGCATTGAGTTGTAGCCCCATTTGACAAAGGTAGAGCAGTGGAGATATTCAAGGGAAGTAAATTGAATCCATGTGCTGGCAGTAAGACCAATAATTTGTACCAATGGTAGATTAGACTTTGGACTCATAGTATTAATAAAAGAAAACCATTAACTTTGCATACAGAATAGTATTGAAAACCCTCAAAGGTGACGTTGGAAAAATTAATTGGATCATTTGGTTACTTCTACAGAAGGAATAGCACATTTGGGTCAAATAAGTCCTCCATTAACGTCATCATCATTGTCATTATCATCGCCATTTTTCATCGTCATCATCGTCACTGTCATCTTCATTGTCATTGTAATCATATATTCGTAAACCTATGACCTCTAGGGAGTAAATTCATGTTCTTAACCTCAATATAATATATATATATATATATATATATATATTATAAACAACAACAAAAAAAAAAGCATAGATTAATTATATATATTATAAACAAAAATAAATAAAAAATTAGCAAACAAAATCTGACCACTATTGAAAACCCTTGCCATCCAAATTTGAAAACCCCGACTAAACAAAACCCCACCCACGATCAGCACTGTGCCCAAACTTCAGAACCCACACTAAAAAAAACTCAGTCGACCCTGATTGACAACAAGCTGGGACAGAGGAGTTCACCCCACAGGAGAAAGAAGGAGCCCACATCTCTTGGCCATCTTGACACTCTGTAAACATGGCCACTTCAGCGAGGCTTTAGGCGTTCTGGGTATCATAGGTAAACGTTTAGACTGCTCTATGTATATTTGTCTTCTTCAGGGCTGTATTCAAAGAAATTCCTTAACAGAGGGGAAGATGATCCATGCCCACATCAAGCAGAGCGGATTTACGGGAGACGCACTTTTACACAACACACTTCTCAACGTGTATGCCAAGTGCGGCACTATGGTGGACGCTCGCAAAGTATTCGACCAAATGCCTGAACAAAATGCATGCTCGTGGACATTCATGATTGCTGCTTGCACAAAGGAGGCATTGGCACTCTTTCATCGGATGTCAAGAACTTGTCTTCAACCCAATCACTTCACATTTGCTACTGTTCTTCCAGTATGCGCCAATTCGTCATCACTATGGAAGGGCGTGGAGAGTCAATTGCCTCCTCTTTTTCTACGGGTCCTGGTAATTACTTTCAAATCTTTATTGGAATTTGCCCATTTCTCCACCTATTCTATTTTTTAGGATTTAGTAGTCTAATCCACTATCTGTATTCTCCATGCAGCTTATATTCTCAGCAATCAAGTCTTCGAATTTCTAGACTCGGATGCAAAGAGGAACACCCAAAAGGGTATTATACCGAGCTCTACACATCTGCCAATGATATGGTGTGTTGGTAGAAACCCATGTTGTGATTGGCGAGGCCAAGGAGAGGATATGCAAGGCCAAATTGGGGGCACATTTGTTGGTCGTGGGAAGTCATGGGCATGGTGGTTTTATCAGGTAACTATTTACAACACTTTTTATTGTTGTACCATATGTTGTATACATTCGAAGAATGAATTTGGAGATTCATATGTGGAATTGTGGACTTTACTATTTGCAGAGCAATCAGGGGCAGTCTGAGTGACTACTGCACTTGGAATTCCAAATGCCCTGTTGTGTTTGTTAACAAAAACGTCTTTTCAGGATAGATGAGAGCGATCTGTGATTTCATCTTCTAGTGTCTGTGGGTTTCTTCCATTAGGGAATGGAAGGATTGTGAGATTTTGGAGAGGTTGGGTGAAACAAAATAGAGCGCTATGAAGACCTTCCAAGGGCATGGAAAGCTTATGCATGCTAGTATAAATCCTTGTAAAGAATTCAACTTATGTACTTCGTATGAGGGAATTAACTAAATAACTGCATGTTTTCAATTTTTCTCTTGATATTCTGAATTAGTGGAATGGTCATTCCAATGTTGTTGGACATTTAAATATATTTTTCACTGGCAGATTCAGTTGAAGGAGTTAGTGAAATGGTCGTTGGATATTTCACTAATTTAATGTAAGTCGTGTCTACCCCTTAACCCTCACTGACAGATTTGGAGCATTTCCATGCTAGTCTCTTTTGCACAGCCACTTATGATGTAAGTTCTACTGAAAAGAAGCAAGAGAGGGGCACAACCAATTATGATGTAATTTCTTTAGGAAATAACCATCAAAGGGCCAGGATTGACACTGAATAGATCTGGCCATATTTACACCTACTAGAGTTTTGCATGTTGAATCTAATCAATTTTGTTTGAAATTTGACTAAGAATTATTAGAATTATAGATTTGAGTAGTTGAATTTGTATAATCCAAGTGTTTTGGGGTTTTTTTTAGAAAGTTGAATCTATTTATGTATTCAAAAATATAATTTAATTAACACAAAATATATATTTCACTCAGATTTATTTCACTAGATTCCCATGAAAATTTTCAATATAAAATTTAAACAACCTGTCAGTATAATCAGGTTTTACAAATCATCCCATTTGTCTCTCTTTTGACAAAAACTTATAATTTCTAGAAAGATCCCTAACATTCTCACAGTTAAATTAAAAGTTCAATAACATACAGAAAGATTAAAATCAGATTTGTTCTAACTAATATGCTTTAAAAGCTTTTAAACTCAATGGCTAATTGTTCTGTAAGCTTTGATTCTAATTGGCCAATTGTTTGAGACTGAAAACAGACTTAAAAGACACTGAAACCAAAGGCCATGCACTTTGCACTAATTGTATGACCATCATGGTCCAAAAGATGTTTGTTGTAGCTGCATCTGCATCCTTGTCTGTTGTGTTTATAATGTTGAAAATTGCCGAGCAATCCACTCAAGGACTACCACTTGTAATGGTTTTTGTAAGATTATTGTTTGCTTGTCCTCTATTATGTGTGTTCTGGCTTGATGTGAATATCATGATTCACGGGCATTCTTACCCTTATATTTTAGAGTGAGAATATGGGATCTCATTATGTATAAAAGGTTATGTTTCTCAACAAATTTTCAACCAAATATTTTTTAACATTCATTTTTATCTTAAATAAATGAGATGGGCTGAATTCTTCATCTCTAACAATAATAGTATTTGAATTCACAACCAAGGTTACACTCTAAAACTATATAATCTACTTGTCTCTAATATTAATTAATATAACATAATTATATTCATCGGATTAGATAATTCTCGTATTTATAAACCTTCGCTTGTGTATTGGTGGTGGTAGAAGTAAGGGCAGATCTCTGAGGACCTGAACTTGAGGTCTCCTTCCTGTTCATACCTGCGTTTTCTTGTTGGAATGCCCTTCGAAAAACTCAGGATAGTGAACTTACATTTGGTGAGGGGAATAGCTCATGGTCCTATCTTGCTCGTGATTTGTTTTATTTGCCTTCATTGACCCCTCTTCACATCCTCTTTGAATGTCATTTATAAGGATGATACATTAGTATGTAAAGGAAAAATGTTAAACATTGTTACCATGTCTTCCTTTTTGCATATTGTGGTTACATTTTACAACAAAATTTGAGACTCTTTCTTTCAAATCAGTTGAATAGTTATTTTATATGGAATATGTAACATCCCGCTCTAGTGCACTGAGAAGACTTATTCTTTGAGGACACTTGCTTGCAAGTGATCCAGATTATTATGCTATTAAAACTTTTGATTTTGATTATGAGGCGTTATGGGTGGATGACATGTTGTTTAACTGTATTGACATAGACAGGTTGTATTGACTCGGTTTTACTAAGTGTGCAGGATTTTGGACCTCTAGGATGCAGAGGCATCGATGGAATCCCCTGAACTCCAGATCAAGTTGGGGAATGTACCATTGGGGTTTGATTGTTTTTACTATGATATTAGAGCATCTGATTAGATGATATGATATGGATATATTCTGACATGATTTGATGATGATGCAGGCTGACGATAGCTTGCCAACAAGACTCACATGTGGAGTAAAGGGGTTACACATGACCACCGGAGATGTTGAGGGAGAGGTGTGGACAACAACCCTGCCACAACCTACTAGCACTCCCACCGTGGCTCGAACTGTAGCTTAACGATTACGTAGTATGAGAGGACCCACGATGCCGTGAGGGTAGACTGCAACAGTCACACACGATGATTCTAAGGGGCGCACAATAAGGTGGGGGCCTTATTCCTTAGAAGCCCTTAGTCTCCCACAAGTTCACCTGGTGGAGTATTGACTCCAGGATTTTTTTATGTCTACCAAGTCAGTCAAGAGGCGAGTGACACCCTTGGAGCACGTGGTGCATCCTAAAGGGCACGTCGCACAAGAAAAATTGAAAGAGGCGAGTGGCACCCTTGGAGCACCTAGTGTGTCCTGAAGGGCACGTCGCATTGTTTTGATAAATGAATGAACCTAGACGGCCTTAGGACGAATAACCTATTAAGTATTTAAAAAATAAAATAAAATAAAAATAAAAGTAGAAACAATTTCCCTAATTAAATGTCGGCCAGTACAAAATTTAAGATCTAAGTCTAAATTACGCTAGTGGTAAAATTTTGTCTACCTATATAAAAAAAAAGAAGATAATAATAATTAAAATAAAAACAACTTAAATAATAATTATGATCTTCGTAAAATCTTGTAACACGAAGGGAGTAAGAAATTTAAATTATTCATAAAAAAAAAATCAGTTGGAATTAATTGTTTTATCTTTTTGATAATTTAAAATGTACTAACTAAATGATAAAAGGGAAAAAGGGTTAAATTCCACACCTGTCTTTTTGAGTTCTAATTAAAAAGGGGAAAGAGGGAAAATCTAAAATTTTAGGAAACTAGGAAAAGAGGTAAACATAAAAAGGGAAAAAAGGGAACTTAAGGGAGAAAGCGGAAGGTCGAACTTAGTAAAGCATCTACCATTTAAGAGATTTCTAATTTAAATTGAACTAGCAATTTAATAAAAGGGAAAGTTATTAAAACCTGTAAGAGAATTTGGGGACAACTAGGAGTGATTCTAGGAGTAACTCTAGGTGGGTGAGGGAAATAAAGATAATTAATTAATTAAAGAAATTAATTTATGGAGGAAAGAAGGGGATGGGTGACACTTGTACGAGGAGTAATTTTAGGAAATTAATTATAAAAACTTAACTAAAAGATAATTTTTGGAAAGTAAGGAACCATGAAACTCTATATAATGAAGGGAGGTGATGGAGGTTGGATCATCTTCTGTTTTTGTAACATTACGCTGCAGAAATATCTACTTGACTAATTTAACTTGTGGGAGTTGGGATACCCATCTCGGTAAGGAGTGGTAGCTCGGCCTTGCGAGGCGATATGGGAGCTAGTAGAAATATCTGGATAGTGAGTGTGTGGCCCTTTTGTGGCTCGGGGGGCTAAGGGGGAAGAAGAGTACCCCTAGCATTGGCTGGATGGTACTAGTGAAGTCTCGACGGTCGGTGAGCAGGAGTTGCACGGAGCGTGCGGGGCGTCATTCAGAGTGGGTGATCAGGCAACGATATGCTCTCTTCATTTTTGTATGGTAGAATGTATTAGGACTTATGGTTGGATCTACTTAGTTAATGGAGAAGTAATCTGGTGTTTTTTTAAAATTGATGACTGAACTTTCTTTAGCCTAGCTCGATGGTTGTTGACTCCCATGGCTTTCATTTTCTTGCATGTTTTGACCACCTTGTTGTGTTGACTGTGACCTTCGAGGTTGTTTAGCCTTCATCCCTAGATCACCAGTCCTTGCTTGAGCAGTCGACCAGGAGCCTGATCTACTATCGTCACCTTAGCATTAAAAGACCTATGGATCTCAACGCCCTGCTTTTCTGTGCGAGGATGATGAGGTGAAGGACGGACCTATCATTTGCCTACCTCTGTTGTTATCCTTGGTAGTTGTTGTCTTGCACCCTCTATCCAAAGTACCTCTGTGTTTGGAATTCTTGCATCGTGTTGGTTTTCCCGACGATCATTTCAATAACTTATCCCAATGAATCCTTGCATTCCCTTACTGTTGGTTGTGTTGGATTGGTATCTTGGTGATGAAAAGATTTAAATTCAGTCTGAAATTTTTATTGGTGTCCTGATAATGTAACAGATCTAATTTTAGTTGACAAATTTTATTGATATCTTGGTAATGTAAAATATTTAAACTAAGTTTGTGTTTTATAATTTGCATCCTGGAAATGGTTTACATATGCGTTCTTGGCCCCTCCTGGTGAATTGTTGTGTGTTTTCTTCCGGTATGCCTTTTACCCTACCAAACTTTACCTCACGTTTACATCCTTGGCCTGCAATATACTCTGCCCTTGGCCACTGGATTCTTATTTGCGAACACTTTGCAGTCAATACATTTATCTAGTTGATTTCGTTGAATTTCGTTTATTTAGCTGACTACGTTTTACTCTAGCATCTAATCTTTGAGAATGATTTTTCTTGTGGTTGACCTGGTGTTGAAAGTCCTTACCCTTTCTTAACCTGTGTTTTTTTTTCTTTCTCTTAATTCTTATCCACCTTGTTATGCTACTCGCCCACCGAAAGATTGCATATCCATATCTCACCTTGCACCTCCTCAACTAAGCTAATCATGAAGCCTGTATCTTCCTGCTTTTATCAACGCTGCTCTATGATGGCTTGGGTCAACCCAAATGGCTGCCTCCTACTTTGATTTTAGTGATCGTGTACATTGAAGGTAAGCGAATGTTCTTGTTATAGAGAAGGTGATGTTGGTACAACGATCAATCATTGTAGCAGCTGGGGGATGTAATGAATGTCTACGGTGTAGCGGATTTTTATTGTAGCAAATTTTTAGTGAGTACAACAAATCCCTTTTCACTTTCGGGCGTTTTTAATCAAATGGTTAACCTCTGCAACGTATGTATCCCTTCCTGCGCAAATTGCTTGATTTTATTATTTCTAATTAACGACTATGAATTGTCATCTAGTAGCTCAACGATTTTTCTGGAAGTTGAATAAGTATGCTGTTGATTGACCACATTGCCCCTTAATTGATGTCTGTGTCGTTGTTGGAATGACTGCATCTTTCCTTTAATTGAGGGCGTAGCGGTTGAATGGGCTCGAATTACCACCTTTGGTACTGTGTTTGCTGATGTGTGTACAATGTTTTCTTATTCATTAATGATAGAAATTTTAGAAATCCGTTTTGGTGCATTGGGTTCAACGTTTTACCTACTTTTCAATGACATAAATTGTAAGAATATAGTCTGGTGTTTTCTTTCCTGAGCGTTGGCTCGACAGTTCTGTGGTTTAAGTTGCATTTTTGTAACGAATTTTATTACTTAGATTGCCATTTTAAAGGCTGTATTATGACCACAATTTTCTGTTGGGTGATTGGTTCTAACTGTGCTCCATTCAATGACCGCAATGCCATTCCTATCCAGCATGTTTGTGCATCTATTTTCATTCCTGATTTTAAATGATTGCTCCCTTTTTGTGACAAGATGATAGACTTCCCAGACCTTCGGTTAGTCTTGGTCAACTTTTAATTGATTAAAACTGCCTTTGTTAGTAGCCTTCATCGGGGCATAACCGTCTTCAATCGGTTTAGATAACCTTCCTTAATTCTGGGCAGTTTGTAATTTCTAATTTATATTTATTAGTTACATTTAACAATATTAAATTATGGTAGGTTTGATGATGATGCGCTACATCCTAGATTATCCTTAAATACTAGGGACTATAACAATTATGCATTTTTTTTAGGTAATCCTTATACTTATCCTTACAAGGAATGTGTATAATGCCAATGTTTTAATCAACAGAAAAAGAGAAGAAGGAATTACTTTTTTCTTAAACTTAACACCACTGTCCTACTTTGTTCATGTATATGAGAATTATTTTTTTGAGTTGAGAACTGTGCATATAATAAGAGGACATGTATTTTTCCACTTTATGACAATCCCTTTTTTTCTGGCAGCTTATTATGTAAAACAACCAAGGGTCCCAAAGTCTAACTTTCACATTTTAAAGTGTAATAGCCATATTCTTTTAAAGATGAACTAACCTTATACCATTTAAGTAACCTTTGCACAATGTCACATAGTTTCCAAATTTTTGAGTATTCTTAGCTTCAACCAGAAAGTAGATGGAGGATAAGTTGTTTCACTTAAACAAAATGTATTAAGTACTCTTACTTCTCATGTGGTATTTACACTAGAAAACTTCTTGACCTAAAAGAAAAAAAAAATTAAAAACAAATAAATATAATAATGCAGAGAAATACCCAACTCTAGGATTCTCAAAACTTGCAAGCTTGAGAAGTTTCCCCTTCCACCAGTCACAGATAAAAGGTACAAAAAAAAAATTTGCCACCTTCTGCATCGTTTATAGTCGTAACAAGAGGGATCTTACACATGGTATTAGAGAGAGGTTCAACCCATGACTTGGGATCGCTACAGCTTTCGTTGATATGATTTGATTATACTGTTGCTAATCGAGTTGACTTATATTCGTGCATGTAATCATGGTTAGAGGACGCTGCAGAGGCAGATGATGCGGTGCTAGGGGAGGAGGCGTGACACCTCCAGTAGCATCCACGCCTGAGGGGTCTAACCCCCAGGGAGACGAGAAGGTTCTCGGATAGGAGAAGATAGCAGTTGGTGATGTAGCCAATATGATGAGATCTTTTCAGCGCATGCCCGAGGCATTGATCAGCCATTTGGATAGAGATGAGGCCAGGGTGTCGGCACCCACCGAGGTTCCACCGCACACTCTAGTCGGTGCTGGTAGCATTCACCATGAACTTGAGAAGGTCAAATAACCCGAGTTCTTTGGTGCCCTGGATGGCGTAACCACCGAGGCATGGTTGGAGAACATGGCGATGTGATTTGCACTTCATGATTATACCTCCAACATGAAGGTCCGCATGGAGGTCTTTCAACTGAAGGGGAGTGCTCTTCTATGGTGGAACAGTTCCGAGAGAGATATCTTTCAGAGGAATTCATTGAGCGTCATCTCAATGAGTTCAACGCCTTACGACAGGGCAGTCGTACGGTGCTTGAGTACGAGGCTCGTTTTATGGAGCTGCTCCGGTATGCTCCACACCTTAACACTGAGAAACTTAAGGTCAACAGGTTTGTGCTCGGCCTTAATGGAAGCATACGTGCAAAGATCAATATTTTGATGCCTAAAAGATTGCATGATGTCATCCAGAAGGCCCTCATAGCAGAGGAGGAACTTATCAGCGGGGGTCAGACCAGGACTCCAGTGAGACCAACAGGGCAGGGGTTATCTGGAGCACAACAACATTAGACACCGTCCAGACATATGTCAGGATATCGTGGTTTCCAGAGGGGATCCACTTTCACTACACCTTGGCGACCGACGCCTCAACAACGGATACCTTATCGGGGACCACAACATCAACAACAATGTCGACCGCAACAGTAGCAGTTTAGGCCTGTTCAGTAGAACAGACCAGGATTCCAGGCCGGTGGGCCATCATCTTCTACTTCAGGTACTAGGACTACTGGACCGAAGAAGGGGTGTTGGACGTGTGGGGATCCACACTACCAGTGCGACTGCCCTGTGGAGAGGACTAGAGCGTTTGGAGCAACTGGACCCACTACCATGGCAGATATGGGAAAAGTCTGTCGGATTCATGCAATGGTGAATAACTGCCAGATAGAGCATCAGTTGATTGTGCTCGAGACGACAGGTACCGTCGCTAACCAGACCCTTAGTATTTTGATAGATCCTAGTGCTACAGAGAGTTTCATTTCTAGTGCAGTGATAAAAAGGATTAAGGTAAAGGTAGTCGAACAAGATGATTTTAGCTTTGTAGAGATGGCCTCGGGAGCCAAACAAAAGGTTGGAGGAAAGGTTATGGGTTGTATCCTTAACCTGGGAGAGTTTCTCACAAGGGCCAATCTGTATGTCATGATCCTAGGATCTTCTGATGTCGTGATTGGTATGGACTGGTTGGAATCACATGACACGATACTCAACTGTAAAATGAAATGGTTGAGCTTGGTCGATGACGAGGGATAGAGATGTGTAGTTGTAGGGTGGAACCAAGGAATTTTCCTAATGTTCATTTCTTCCTTGCAGCTTCGGAAGAGCATGCGCAAGGGATGTAAGATTTATGCGATCCTTGCGTTAAACAAGAAGGGAGTAGCGGAAGGTATAGAACACCTTCCGGTGGTGAGAGAGTTTACAGACGTCTTTCTAGAGGAGTTTCCTAAGATGTCGCCAGAGAGGGAATTGGAGTTTACCATAGACCTAAAACCAGAGACTGAACCGATAGCAAGGACGCCTTATCGGATGTCGACCCCGGAGTTACAAGAGTTGAAAATGCAACTGAAGGAGTTGCTGGACCTGGGACTGATACATCCTAGTTTGTCAACATGGGGTGCACCTGTTATTTTCATACGAAAGAAGGATGGGTCATGGAGGCTCTGCATTGACTATCGTCAATTGAATAAGGCCACGATCAAGAATCAATATCTATTGCCTAGGATTGATGATCTGTTTGATAAAATGAAGGGCGCGACGGTGTTCTCCAAGATTTATTTGCGATTAGGGTATTACCAGTTATAGATCAAGGAGGATGACGTCCCTAAGACCACCTTTAAGACGAGATTTGGGCATTATGAGTTGATTGTTATACCATTTAGACTGACAAATGCACCAGGGGTATTTATGAGTTTGATAAGTGGGGTGTTCCATGAGTACTTGGACAAGTTCATCCAAGTATTCATTGACGATATTTTTATCTACTCGCAGATGATAGAGGAGCATGACGAGCACTTTCTCTTGGTACTATAGTATCTGCGAGAGCACAAATTGTATGGGAAGTTATCCAAATGATCTTTTTATCAATCGAAGATTCACTACTTAGGGAATGTCATCTCCGGTGAAGGCATCATTGTGGATCCAACAAAGGTTGAGGCTATTATGGAATGGCCTACACCGACAAAAGTCCTGGAAGTGTATAGCTTCATGGGTTTAGCAGGATACTATCGATGGTTCATCGAGGGATTTTCAAAGATAGAAAATCCGATCATGGAGTTGCAGAAGAAGAACAAGAAGTTTGTTTGGACTGAGAAATGCGCGGAAGAATTTAGGAGGCTCAAGGAGTTGTTGACAACATCACCGATACTAAAGGTCCCTAACATGGATGCAGACTTCTTGGTATGCACTGATGCATCCAAGGAAGGCTTAGGTGGGGTCTTGATGCAAGATGGATGAGTGATCGCTTACATTTCAAGGAAACTGAGAAGGCATGAGGAGAACTACGCGACGCATGATTTGTAGTTGTTAGCCATCGTATATGCCTTGAAGGTTTGGAGACACTACCTTGTTGGATGAAAATTTGAACTAAAGACTGACCACTGTGGACTACAACACATCTTTACGCAAAACGACCTGAACGCGCGACAACGACGTTGGTCAAAATTGCTTAGCTAGTACGACTTTGAGATTACTTACATAAAAGGAACAATGAACCGAGTGGTGGATGCATTGAGTCAGTGACCACGCATATTTTCGGTGCTGTCTCTTCAGATGAATCTACGTGAAAATATTCTAACTTTACAGCGTGACGATGACTGGTACAAAGAGGTCAAGGGTTTTATCGGACAAAACACAATGAGGGTACCACGATTTGAAGGATTTTCATTTGATAGCGATGGATTATTGAGGTTTAAAAATCGTATCTACATACCGTTGAATGACGAGTTGAGGATGTTGATCTTGAGTGAGGCTCATAGAGCAGTTTACATGGCTCTCCTAGGTGTCATGAAGATGAGGGAAGACCTTAAACCCTTATTCTTCTAGAAGGGAATGAAGGCAAGCATAGTCAACTATGTGGCCAGATGTCTAGAATGTCAGCAGGTAAAGGTTGAACATAGACACCTAGCAGGATTACTACAACCACACGCTATTGCAAAATCGAAATGGGAGGTTATTTCGACGGATTGCCACTGAAGGCAAGGAGACATGAATCAATTTTCGTAGTAGTAGACACTCTGACAAAGAGTGCTCACTTTATTCTTGTGCATACGATGTATCAGGCACCTAACATAGAAAGAGTTTTCATCAGTGAGATTGTGAGGCTACATGGTGTGCCTAAAAGGATTATATCCGATCGAGGATCGGTGTTCACTGGACAATTTTGGACGAGTTTCCAAGAGGCCTTGGGAACCCAACTTAACTTTAGTACTGCGTATCACCCAGAGACTAGCAGGAAGACTAAACAAATGAACCAAACCTTAGAGGACATGTTGTTCATGTATGCAATGGACCAACAAAAGCATTGGGAAGAATTCTTGCCACTAGTGGAGTTCGCTTACAACAACAGTTACTAAAGCACCATTAAGATGGTGCCTTTTGAGTTTCTTTACGGGTGACCATGTCGGACACCTTTGAGTTGGGATCGGCTTGAGGATAAGGTCTTGGTAGGACCAGAAGCGATCCAAGAAATGGAAGAGAAAATGCAAACAATAAGACAAAGGATTAAAGAAGCATAGGATTGACATAAGAGTTATGCCGATGCGCATCGTGTCGACTATAGTTACGAGGTCGGCGATCGAGTCTTCTTGCTGGTTAAACTGCATAAAAGTTCGATCAAGTTTGGGAAGGGAGCTAAACTCTCTCCTAGGTTCGTGGGACCTTTCGAGATTGTGGAGAGAAAGGGGCCTATGGCCTATCGACTAGCCTTGCCTGATTCTTTGAGGTGTATGCATGACCTTGTTCATGTATATGTTTTGAGATAATATATTAGTGATCCTACACATGTTATTGATATGAGTTCCTTGCAGGTATCGGACGAGGGGGAGCTCACAGCTGAGCTGATCCGCATCTTGGATCATCATGTTTGATAGCTATGGAATCAAACGATAGAGCAGGTAAAGGTCCATTGGGACAATTATAGTCCGCACTTGGTGACCTGGGAGGACGCATATGATATGCGCCAGCAGTTTCCATTTTTGTTTGATAGATAGACATATGATACTATGATACACTTTATTTCGGTAGTTATACTGTGAAACTTCGGGACGAAGTTTAGACCAAGAGGGGGGTGTATGTAACATCTCTCTCTGGCACACTGAGCGAACTTATTCTCCGAGGACACTTGCTCGCAAGTGATCTGGATTATTATGCTATTAAAACTTTTGATTTTGATTATGAGGCGTTATGGGTGGATGACATGTTGTTTTACTGCATTGACATAGACAGGTGCTATTGACTCGGTTTTACTAAGTGTGAAGGATTTTGGACCTTGAGCATGTAGAGGCATCGATGGAACCCCTTGGACTCTGGATCGAGTCAGGGAATGTACCATTGTGGTTCAATTGTTTTTGTTATGATATTAGCGCATCTGATTAGATGATATGATATGGATATATTATGACATGATTTGATGATGATGTAGGTTGATGATAGATTGCCAACTAGACTCACGTGTGGAGTAAAGGGGTCACGCACAACTACCAAAGATGTTGAGGGAGAGGTGTGGAAAACAACCCTCCCACGACCTACTAGCACTCCCACCGTGGCTCAAACTGTAGCTTAACGATTACCTAGTTTGAGAGGACCCACAATGTCGTGAGGGCAGACTGCAACAGTCGCTCACGATGATTCTAAGGGGCACGCAATAAGGTGGGGGCCTTATTCCTTAGAGGCACTTAGTCTCCCACAAGTTCACCTAGTGGAGTATTGACTCTAGGGGTTTTTTATGTCTACCAAGTCAGTCAAGAGGTGAGTGACACCCTTGGAGCATGTGGTGCATCCTGAAGGGCATGTCGTGCAAGAAAAATTGAAAGAGGCGAGTGGCACCCTTGGAGCACCTAGTGCATCCTGAAGGGCACGTCGCGTTGTTTTGATAAATGAATGAACCTAGATGTCCTTAGGACG
>ML776867.1:725689-750152 GCA_009831015.1 Picea engelmannii
AACTAGTGCCTACTGACCTTATAACAACATAATGGGGGTTGAAATTATTGGTTTTTACCTTAGGATAAAGTCTTCGTCGGTTAATGATAAGTAATGGAGCAATTGACCTTGATTGATGTCTTTGGGTCTCAATAGTGGTTGGTCGATATTAGAGTCCTCCTGACTTGCATCTCCCGTAGAGGTCATAATTGTCCCTGATTTTGTAGTACATGGTGGTATTGCATTGCGTGGTCTGCTTGTGTCGGGAGGGATGTAGACACCGTCAGTAGCCTTAACATTTATGTCTGTGTGCTTCCCTACGTCAAGAATCCAGTGCCGTATCAAGAGTCTCGGGCCCTTTAAAGGCAGGGTTTCCACTCTTGCGACACACCTTAGGGGATTACTAGTTTCTGCCTGAGCAGTCGGCCAGGAGCTTATCTGACCTGCTCTCTCTCTGGAGTAGAGGACTAATATTAAACACCTTGCTTTCCTATGTAGAAATAGTAAACTACTACCATGGATTCTACCCTCCTTGTTGGTCCGGTGCATAACCGAGTATGTCGTAGAATGTTAGCGTAGGGCGCCTTGTGCCGGTGGTCGTTCCTTGCTAGCAGCTTCTTGTTGTGCGCCCTGGTCTGTTTGTGGTAATCTTCATGGTTGAGTCTTGTCGGTTGTCGGGTGGTGACGTAGAGTCACGTGAGTCTGATACTTCTACACGCGCACACACCCTTACACAAAAAAAAATTTGCACCTGTTATCAGAGTTGTTGTCGTAACGAGGTGGGTTGTTACAAACCATTAGCATGTACCAAATAGATTTGAAGGACATAATGTTGGAGGATGCAAAATCGGATTTGCAGTACATGGAAATAATAACAAAATTACAACAAGGGAATTTGTAGCAGAAAGTCAATGATTACAAACTCGGAGATGATGAAGTTCTCAGGTACAGAGGGAATTTATGTGCCAAATTCCCAAGAATTGAAAAGTCTGATATTGAAAGAAATGCATAATGTACCTTATGTTGGACACCCAAGGTATCAAAAAACTATTGCAGTTGTCAGGAGCCAATATTATTGGCTAGGAATGAAGAAGGAAGTTGTTGAGTTTATTTCCAAATGTTTGGATTGTCAAAAGGTCAAAGATGAGCATAGACACCCAGCTGGGTTGCTACAACCACTACCCATTCCTGAGTGGAAATGGGAAGTTGTTACAATGGATTTCATCACCAAACTTCCCAGAACAAACAAGAAGCATGCTTCTATCATGGTATGGTCGAAAATCTTATCAAATCTTCCGATTTCATTCCAGTGAAGCTCACTCACAAGGAAACTAATGTTGCTAATATTTATGTGAAGGGAATTACTCAATTTCATGGTATTCCCAAGACAATTGTGTCTGACAAAGATCCAAAATTTACCTCGAAATTATGGAAAGTATTATTTAAAGATTTTGGAACAAATTTGAATTTCAGCACAACTTATCATCCTAAATCTGATGGGAAAATAGAGAGGGTGAATCAAGTGATTGAGGATATGTTGAGGATGTATGTGATGGATAAACCAGCAAAATGGGAAGACTACCTACACTTGGTAGAGTTTGACTACAACAATGGGTACCAAGCATCACTAAAGAGGATCTCATTTGAGGTACTTTATGGTAGAAAGTGCAACACACCAGTAAGTTGGGACAACCCAGCATAAACAACAATGGTTGGGCCAGAATTGCTCAAGGCAATGGAAGAGAAAATGTTGAAAATTAAACAGAATTTGAAGGTTTCTCAAGATAGGAAGGAAATCTATGTTGACAAGGGAAGAACTCACAGGGATTTTAAAGTGGGTGATCGTGTATTCTTGAAAGTGAAGGCCAACAGAAGTTCCCTGAAGTTGGGAAATTTTTCAAAGTTAGCAGCTCGTTTTTCTGGGTCATTTAAAATCCTAGAGAGGATTGGGTTTGTGGCATATATGCTTGCATTTCCTTCATCCATTTATATTCATAATGTATTACATATATCATTGCTCAAAAAGTATATATCTGATGATAATCATGTTATTTATTGGAATTTGATTCAGGTGGATCAAGAAGTCGCTCTTCAGGTCCATCTGGTGTGCATTCTGGACCAAAAGATCAAGCGGCTCTGGAATCGAGCCATAGAGCTATGCGAACAGAATACCTGCATCTTTTTGAGGTTTTTCAACTTTTGGTTGAACATGTATATATATAATGCACTGAGGACTATGCATAAAATAATGGGAGGGGGATGTAACACCCCAAGAACGAGCCCCAATTGTAAATTTGAATATGTTTTATAGGCTGGTGAGCTAGGTTATTATAAGTTAGGAGGCTTGTGTGATGATTAGGTTGGAGAGCCTAGATGCTAAAAGCCCAGTGAGCCTATTTTTGTATATGTAAACACTCATATCATTAATATAATAGATCGATGTGTGTAGAATGACCACGATAAAAGAGTATGGGGAACTAAACTCTACTAGGAAGGGAAGGGGAGAGCTATGAGACTAGGGAAAAGGGATAACCTTGAGGGATTAACTCCAAGAGAATATTATATTATTATTTCCTAAAGACTTTGCTAAGGATAATTATTTTATCCTAAATCTCATGGAAAAGAGAATGAATTACAAGTGGAAAGAAACTAGCTCCTTGAGATCCATGTGTCATCAAGGGTGCATGCATATTTATGTGGACGATTTTCCCATTCACAGGGGCATTATTCCCACTCATGGAGCCATTCATGCACTCAACCATTTTTCTCCCCAGTTACCCTCATGTTTTCAGGTATCTTCCCCCATTGAGGCACACACTTAGCCATTCATACGGGGAACCATTCTTCCCCATTCACCCAATCATTCACGCGGGATACCATTGACTCCATCAGTCGAAACTCTTCATGCCTCATGCACACCTTCACAAGTGATTGTGTGCAAATCATGTTAGGCACAATGCACTTGTACTTTGCCTGAGCCCGTATTGTGCCTTACCTGAATGTTGTTTCTACCAACGCAGTTCCTGGACTGAGCATGGTTGTTTCCCTTACCTATTCTATAACCAAACGTTTTTTCTTCCATCACCTTACTTGATTGAATTAGGATCTGAACAGAAGAAGTAGGTTGACGGGCCTGCGGGTTTGAAGAGGCATCTTGTCAAGGCAGTGGATTGAAGAAACAGGTTTTCAAGCATGTGTGAAACTCTCTCCAGGTGAGAGAGGTTGTTGGGAAGGGATTTTCCATAGGGATCCCAACTGCAGCTATAGTTCTCTTAGAATTCATGCCCGACTTGTTGTTGAATCCCTAGAAGGGAAGTGGGGCAGGTGAAGGACTGTCGAGTAGAGAAGGGGCACACTTTTTGGGGTGGGACAAGCATGTGGGGAATGCGCGGTTGTAGGTTTTTAGTGTGAGTTGGCTCCAGGGATGAAATCCTTCCTATTGACTATGTAACTTCCTATTGTCTCAGCCTAGCCTAAGAATCCCTTTACTCGGGTGGAGTTTAGTCCCATCTCGGGGGTGACCCACTGCTGAGAGTAAATATTAGCATGGTCTAAGGTTAGGAGGATCGTGGAAGGTCTTCACGCAGTTGATAGTATCCTATAAAAATATAAGTATCAATTATGTGTTCAATTGCATGTTGTGTATTTGTACATGTCTTATATTTACGAGTATTGTCTGTATATGTTGTATGTATAGGATTACTGTTATTTTTGCATAAATTTATGTATTAGAAGAATGTATCTGTCTATTTTAAATGTGTATAAATATATATAATAGAAATGAAGAATTGTTATGTGGTATAGCCCAACGGCCTAAAGCTGGGGATGCTACAATTTGGTTTCAGAGACTATTAAGAGGGTGTTATGGATTAGCATGGTTCAACCTGGAAGGATGGGGACGTTACATCAACTATATCTTTTTACCAAAATTTAATTTCCTTCCAAATACCTACATGTAGTTGAATACATGTATATAAACAACTATTTCACAAAATTCAAGCATATTCCTAGTTCAGTAACTCCTTTTTTTATTTTACATGTCTCATTATAAGTTGGTGGGTCATTGGCCATGGCTCAATTATGGCATTGAGGCCATACTTTGTAATATCTAAGAACCAATTAAGGTTGAATGTATTGATCTTGAATTTAAGTTTTATAGAATGTGTGCATCATTTGTGTGTTTGCTTTCATTAATTGTGTTGTGCACTCTAGATCTTGAATGAGGGAGGGTTCATTCACTTCTGCATCATTTGTTATGAGAGTGAGTTGAACATTGTGTATGAGACACAACACCAGCAATGAGAGAATTGTTGGGTAGAGTTACTCGGGAAAAGATCATTTCAGTAAATATGATTACTGGATAGAACTGTGAGAGGAACCTCGCAAAGGAAAGTTGCAGAAAGGAAGGAAGATTGAAAAATACATTGTAGTATGGCACATAGAAGAGGAACCATGCCATTAATAAAAGGTCAAGTAAAATTAAGATAATGTGATAATGTGATAATGAGATCATAAAATTGCAGAGAGCAATGTTTACTAGAATGAATGTCATGGAAGCAAACTAGAGGAAGGGAGTTGCAAGCGACATGAGAGAGGAGTAAAGTAATGAAAACTTGAACGTTGTGGATGATAACCACATGGTTCTCTAACAAAAAAAAAGGTTCCCTCCACTCCACTCTACTCCTTTATTGTATTTGAACATGGCCACTACATGGATGTTTTATAGTGCTCCCTCAATACATGCATTTTTATATAAATATTGGGACTCATATTATGTCGAATGACATGGCTTTAAAAGATCAATAGAAACCATTTATTCAAATGGTATTTTCAGATTCATATCAATGGTTGATTCAAAGTATAGTCATGTTGAGGTAGAAGAATACGATATTATTGACCAAATATGTCCTTATAAGGATTATAGTTTGTTTGGATCATGAGAGGAAGGCTACTATGTTGTTGGGGTATTTTTTTTTGTTAATATTGTGTGGTACATTTCTTAGAGACTTATAATGAGAGATATGGATATGACAATATTGGGGTAAATTGATATAAGCCACAATTTTTCTCTTTCATGGTACATTGAATATATTTTTCTCGTTAAATAATGTCATGTATCATTATTTTATCTTATATTACTAGTTTCTCTATCAAATTCATGGTGTTAGATTGTGAGTCCCTAAAATATTGCAAAGTCTAAGATCACATTCATATGAGTTGTCATCCTTATCTATTGATTAGGTGTTGTCATTATCCATTGATGAATTGTCAATGAGATCTGGATCTAGAGGTGGTCAAATAATGTACTATATATTGATATCACTAGATGAATACATGTGTTGAATATGGATTAATCATTTTCTACCAATTCTTGTCTCGTGTTTTTCTTGCTCTATTTATTAACACAAGGTAATTCATTATTAACTTGGAAATAGATGCATAAAAAATCTAAAAAGATACATGAACAATAGAAACATGTTAAAAGAACCCACACCAATAGAAACATGTTTAAAAAAATCCACACAAATAGAAACATGTTAAAAGAACCCAAACAAAGACTTAAAAAAAAAACAATTGAGTAATCATATTAACCAAAATTATAGTTGTTTATCATCCCTAACATATGGGATCAATTTAATATTTATATTTTGATTTTTATTTATGGACATTATAAACTATAACCATTGGGTCGCATCTCTTTTTGACTAAATTTGGTCAAACATTTTTTGGGTATATATAATCAATTTTAGATTTTGGATAAAAGGAAGAAGGACAAACTATCTTATTAACATCCACTTAAAATAATTTTTCTTGTTGGATATGTCTTAATCCTCTTTCATGGAAAAGGGAAACTAACTTTGAAAGGTCAAACACCTTCCCTTTCACATATGCAAGGGATCTGCACCTACCAAGTTTTGAACTTGGGATGTTTGCATGGTAGTGACATGTACATGTTTACAGTATCTTATATATGATGAATTATTAATTTATATGATGATTGGTATATTATACAACTTTAGGTTTCTAACTTACAAGATATATTTACTTGGGATACCTAGAAAAAAAGAGAGAATTTATTTAGATGTTTAAATTTAGTATATGAATTGATTTTGTTCCTTAATATAAATGAATTGATGCAATTGTATTAGTGATAGTAATTTTGAATGTTCTTGCCCAAAGTTTGTAAAATGTATTTTAATACTTAAGATGTGATGATACGTCAAGGAAATTGTACTACAAAAATAACACAAATAAGTTTCTGAGTAAAAATATAATATCGATATCCTTACAACATTGAGGGATGCACAATGACTAATCATACATCATACTCTAGTGTAGTGGGGTGAAACCCATCTTAATTATCCTATTTAAGTAGAGGGAAACCAATTTTAATTAACATATCTAAAATGATGATGGACAAAAGTGTGAAAAAGAGTTTGGAAAATAAATACTAATAAGAGAAACAAATCTAATAATAAAATAATGGAATGCATAAGTCATTTTAATAAAATAAAAATAAAGGGAAAATAAAAGTAAAGACATATCAGTGTTGTAGTTGTGAAGGATTGACAACCATTATTTGGTGGGTAATTGTTGGTCAACATTCATTGATCAATGTTTGTATTCTTTAGTATGTATGTGGTCATTTTTCACTTTTCTTATATATCCTATACTTAGTCATTTTCTTTCATCAAATGTGGTTTGTGAGGAGATTACCATTTGGTTTGCAAGTCGACAGGTCCACAACTTTGTAATTCCCTTAGTTTATTTTTCACTTTTTTGCTAGTCCACAACATTAACACTTAGTAAATTTTATGTTTGCGGGACTCCCATTGCGGGGGTAATTGATGTTCCAAAAGGTCCTCACCCCACAACCCTACAAATCAGAAACCCTCATAAATCACGCCCACTTACGCATCACTCATAATGAACATCTTCTGATACTTAGTCGATTTTGTTGATTGTGGATGCAGGATTCCTTCCCTCATTTCCACCTTCCATCCCATCCCACACTCTACATCCTGCGTTTTTTCTTACTCCAAAATGACCCACATATTTATGTATCCCATGGAATTGATTGTTTTGGTACTTAGTATATTTCTTGATTACAGATATGGGATTCTCCCTCACATCTCCCCTCCATATTTTGCATCCCTCAACTCGCAAACCTAGAATCACTAAAACATGATCTCCATCACTCGCTTTACACCTCCATACTTTACCATTTTCCATTTATCCCTATACATATTTGAATTCCCTAAGAACATTTATGATCTTGCCATCACATCAGATAGATCACGATATTAATTAAAACCAATATTTAATAAAATTGTTTCTCATAAAATCCCCTCCTTAAATCCTAATCACATCATGCAATTAACAATTTTAACTGTGAGCTACAACATTTGATATTAAGATAATACATGGAGAATTTAGTAAGAAAGTAAATCCTCGTCATAAAATATTGTTTAATTAGAATAGACACCTTTTTATTATAATCAACCTCTGCTAAATATGCCCAATAAAAAAAAAGAACTCTATTGTGGAGACACTATAAATACACTAGGATGTGAGGACCATTCATTTCAATGGTCTAAGGCATTCAAATGTTACTCGACACTTCCATCTGAAGTGAAAAATTTGAAAAATCTTTGGGTTTTTAAGATAGCATTGGCCGGTTGTGTTGGAGGTATCGGATTTTAACAAATTAATTCTCTTATGCATGGATAATTTCCACAATGAAAAGAGGATAATTCAATTTCAAGGTAAGACACATATTTATTTACAACCCATAATGTTCAAGAGGATGCTCAGGCTCCTAGATCCTACCATTACATTCTGATGCTTTGAATCAAATGATTTCTTGAAGTCCAACCATGATAGAATGAAAATCATGGAAAACTTTATCCTAAAGCCATTATATTGCTTTGAAAACTCTTCCCAAATAGAGGTATGTTATTTGAGATACCCTTATAAAGATTTGTATGGTTGTTCACTCGAATCATCGGATAGGATTCCATGACCACTATCCCGAATTTTTTTTTGTATGTCTTTCATTTCTCAATTCACAAGGATGCTATATTTGATTGGGCTTGAATCATCTCAAGCAAAGTTTCTTTTTAACTTGGAAGTTTATGAAAGACCAAAAAATTGTTTATCAGTTCTTATTTTATTTTTGTAATTGCATACTTTCACATTTTTGAAAACTTGCATCATGCAAGAAATGTAGATTTTGGTAAGGACCCAGTTCAATTATGGTATCCAACATTGTGGAAACACAAAGCGTTGTATCATTTCTATGAATTTCATAATTCCTTTTTTTCTACCTTTAAAAAACTAGTTTATGGTCCTTCAACATTGAGATTGTCTATAGACATTGTTTTCTTTCTGGTAGGAAAAGGGGTTTTCAAAACTTTGGATGATTTTAGTTTCATCAGACTATATGGTTTTTAGGGAAAACCTTCTCTATTTCCTTTCTATGTATCTGAAAATTTATTTACCATTGAATTCTATAAGCAATATAATTTATAGGCACATTTCTTCAACAAGAAGAGGAAGAAGCAGTTCATTCCATTACCATGGAGAATTGGAGAGATCACAGTTAAAAATATCTCTCATTTGGATGAACTTGCTATTCATTTTGACAACTTTAATTTAAGAGAAAAATTTGAAATCCAAGGCTTTAACTCCAGTGAATTGTTCATAGCACACATGTTTTCCACTGGATATGGTTCATCTTTTATAAATTCCACACAATTTAAAGAACAAGGAGGGGATAACCAAAACCCTCTAGAGGTCGTTCCCGAGAAAATTCATGATGATATTGATACACTGATCAATACAAATGACCAGTATAGAAATAAGGGAAGAACCATAAGAAGTGGCAACCCTAAATCCATCTCAACCAATGTATCACAGTGAATCTCTTCAGCAAAGGATAAAACTCAGTGCAACAATCATGAACAAAAGAATTCCCATTATGGAAATTTTGGTGATGGAGTTGATGAGATCCCTTCTAAAGGTGATATTGGAAAATCAAACACTTCCCTTGTACGACTAAAAAGGAAAAGAGATGTAATTCAAAAGGGAGGGAAAGAAGTACCTAAAGATAAACCCAAAGATATGGAAATGGAAATTTCAATAGGAGAGCCTAACTAGACTAAGAAAAGATTGATTGAAAATAGAGCAACAAAGGAACTAGCTTGTCAAGAGATAGTAGTCTTCAAAGAAGAATCTGTAACACTACACCACGTGACTTTCAACAACAATTCCAAAAAATTGTTAATTGAGAAAATGAGTTTGAAAAAAAAATGTTGTTGAGAAGTGGAATTATGAGATTGATATACATGGAGTGAAACCCTCTAAATTCATCGAATTCCATGAAGAAACCAGGGAAGCACTAAAATATTCAATTGATGAAATTGAGAAGGAAAACCAAGTTTTGAAAGAAAGAGTAAAGGAATTAGAGAATGCCTTGTTTCCAAAGCCCTTGTTCGTTGAGCCACTTGATGTCATCAAACCTCTCAACAATTTGGAAGATATACCAAAATCAATTTATATATTAAGAAGTGCCTCGATCTTATTGACAACTATCAAAAGGTGCATTGGAGATAACATCCAGAAGAGAATTTCTCTAATTGTTGAAATATGGGAACTAGCTAATAGTTCCACTACACTCTCTTCACTAATAAATTTGAACGTTTTTGGGACGAAGTAGAGACGAATTTTCGTCGGCAAAGAGTCATTTTTGCGACCAAGATGATTTTTTTTTCGTCGGAATACATTCGTCGGTCTAGCAGCCACACATGGATCTTTGTCGATCTAGCAACCGGGAAAAGAAGCCTATTCACAATAGGGAAAATTTTGGCTAGCGACGAATGTTAGTCGGTCTAACGACTAATATTAGTCGCAAGAGTGACCAAGACAACCCTGGAAAACTTAGTCAATAAACCACTATGAGTTGGTAGAATGACGAATCTTAGTCGTTAGAGCAACCAAAACAACAATTAAAAATGTCAAAAGAAGGAGGATTAGTTAGTCGCTAGAATGACCAAGTGACCTAGTTTGCGACCAAATGGAAATACAAGAGACTAACACTTTGGTCGCTCGACTGACTAACACGTTGGTCGCTCTAGCGACTAACACGTTGGTGTTTCCGACCAATTGGCAATACAAGCGACTAACATGTTGGTCGCTCGACCGACTAACATGTTGGTTGCTCTAGCGACTAACACTTTGGTGTTTCTGACCAATTGGAAATGATAGCGACAAACATGTTAGTCACTAAAGTGACCAATGTTGGGGTTTTAAGAAAAAAAAAATTATGCCATTCACACATGATCTTAACTAAATTTGATAACAGGCATTTAAGTGTGTCCAATCATGATGGTCATGTAATTGTAGGATCTGAACTAAACCTTGATTTCAAAATGGGGTGGATGATATTGTGGAACCATGTGAAAGGAGAACTTGATCAAACAACAAAATAAATCAAACAAATTGACAATATGTAAGTTGATAGAGTGAATACCATGTTTGAGGAACTCAATGTGTAGGTCTTTCGCATATGTAACTCTATTGTTATTGATCATGTGAACAACTCTCTTGATGTCTCCAAAAGAAAATATATGACATGAGGTAGGGCTATGGGAAATTTGGATTGAGGATTGTATACGAACATGATAAAGGGATGGAGAGGAAGGGCTATGGGAAATTTGGATTGAGGATTGTATAGGAACATGATAAAGGGATGGAGCAATGGATAAAATGAATTACTAATATATATCTTGTGGGAGAGAAACCAGTCTAGGTAAAAGGGTGCACCAGAAGACTCTATGTCAATTGTAGAGGGCTTCAAGAAGCTCATGTCTCCTAATGGAAATGAAACCATATTTTGTTATGATAGAGGAGATGCTAGAAATATTTATAAAGGTGAGGAATAGAGAAAGGGACATGCTAAAGAGACTTTTCTTAGTTGTTACAAATGAATTGGTGACCATTGATCTTAGAAATCATATGAACTAAATTTATGGTACATTCGTCAATTTTAGAGAAAGGCATACAAACAAAAACATTGTTAATTTCAGATCAAATCCCTTCAAATAGGAAAATTGATAAAAAAGAACATGTAAATAGGAAAGCGTAAACATTAATACAAAGGCATACAAACAAATAACATTGTTAATTTCAGATCTAGTCCCTTCAAATAGGAAAATGAAGATGTAGATAGGAAAGCATAAAGATTAATAATAAAATGTTGATAGGAAAGTGCATGGGTTGATGATAGAATTTTCTAGCACCCTTGTAAAATTAGGGACATAAACATGCCTTTAGCTAAGCATTTATCTTGGGGTCACAATTCTTCTGTAATGTTATGTTAGAAGGCGAGTTAAGGGGATAAAAGTGAAATACTCCTTGTTGGGAAGCATACATACATGGATATGCACCGAAGTCCACTACTGGAATATTTAATTGTGAATGAATAGGTCTTTTTATGAAGCTATGGTGCAGAATTCAGTGAATCAAACAAACTTGGGATTATGGCTATGGTGTGGAATGCAGTGAATCAAACAGTAGCAACTCGGGGTATGTTTCTCAACAACACACAAAATATCCCACAGATTTCTCAGTTAAACACAAAAGTGCTTGGCTCTCGCACAGAAATTCCAATCGGAAGTTCAATCATATTCATAAACTCCAATTGTATGTGGTCTCCTGAAATGACATTGGTTTCTTTCACTTCAGTTTTGGCAAGAAGAAGTTAAAAACATCAAAGAAGATTTCAAATTGTTGTTTTCATCTTGGACGGTGTATTTTGTAGCCTTTAAGATCTTGAATTTTGAACAGTACCATCAAATTTGGTAACTGAGTGTTGTATCATCTTGTTAAAAGATGAAGAAAATGTGGACAATTGTTGCACATTAAAAGTGTTTTCTAGTAAGAAACTTGTTGTTGTAATAGGATGCTAGAAGGGAAGGACACATTTTTATGGTTTCACAAATATTATGTCACACACTCAAATCCAATTTGTCAAGAGGCATGGTTGGTTCATTACAGGGCATCATTGAGGAGTAACGTCATCCAAGAGTACCAAATCATAGTTTAACAACAATTATCAGAATGTCAAACAATGCCCAAGTGCTAGTCTAAAGGAGTGAAACAAATAATGCCAAGGGAGTCAACTCATACAATTTCAATTTTAAAACCAGCAAAATTAGCAACCCACCGAGGGAATTCACGAATTCTTGGGCAATTGCAATTTTTAAATCAATTAAAGGATCTCGATTAAATTAATAACACCAAATTTGTTCTTGAAGTCATTTTCAAGCATAGATGTTGATGAGATTACCAATTTTGTTTTGGGTGCCGATGTTGACTGAAAAGGTAGATTGTATGGAAGGGCCTTCTATTAAGGAAATCCCTATTGTGACAGGGATTCAATGTTTTATAAATATGGCTATGGAGTGACTGATATTGATGGTATGAACCCTCTATTAGTTCATCAGCTAACAGGTCGATTTGTGCCACCAATTTTGAAGGAAACAACTACAATTAGAAATGAAGACAATTACTTTTGGGTGAAAAACATAAATAATGGCTTTAATGCCTTCATCAATATGATAAATGCTTAATCATATGTATTGATGCTTTATTACTTGAATTTTCCATGAATGAGAAACGAGTGTGAATCATCGACCTATAATATCACTATGGATATCGACAATGTTGGCCAAATGCAGTAGCAAGGAAAGTGTTAAGAAATAGGCAATAGATTTCACAAAGTGTGGGTTACTGTAGAAGTGAAAATCAATTGTGGAGTTCACAAAAAATCACGAGAGGAACATTGAACATATGAGAGCCTATAGATATGGATTTAATACAAAGTAATCCTAACATGTAGCATATATTCCAACAAACAATATGGATGTCATTAGTTGACATACTCATTGGATACAACGATGTAATTACTATAGAGTTTGCTCAATAGTTGCACAAAATTCCATTGTAATTCGAGGATTTTAGGTTGGCACAACATTTTAAGATATTGGAACATTAGAGACATTGGAGGATCATTTGAATTCAATATTACTTAATGAAGTTGCTCCAAAGGATGGATATAGAAGTCCAATCGAGAGCATAAGCAGTTGTAGCACACCATGGGTTGATTAAGCTATTTGTTTTCGATGAATTATGAAGAATACAACCATATTTCACATGGGACATGTTCATTATCCATCCTGAAGAAAATGTAGCATCAAAACCATGTACTGAAGACTCATCACATTCTTTAGAACATGTGCCAACACTGGTAGGTGAATAATCCATGGATGCTACAGAGCCTATGTCAACTATTTCATAAGAAGTAGCAGAGTTTGAAGAAGGAGTAGGAGGATATCTTCTCAATAGATTAGGAACTAGAATCAAATATTTCTATGGATGCAAAGGAAAATACCTTAGCCCAAGCTAAGGAACCATTTGATATTCTAGATTCCCCATAGCAAGAAGATCATGCCACCCTGTTAGGGGTTCCAATTGTTAAAGGAAAAGAAGAAATCAACAACCTTGTTGAAGAAAAGACACTTGTGATACATGAAGAGAGTAGCTATGTTATTGAGCATATTCCGAAGAGGATAAGGAGATATGGTTCGAATAGGATGCAAAAGAGGATTCTAACACACATTGTGGCCACATTGAATGGTACAAATTTAACATTGAATGATACATATCTCTTATGAAGACAGATTTCCAAAACACTTGGAAATTTTGTTAATTGTATTTTGATATCACCTCTAAAAGGAGAAATCTCCTTTGCAAACCTTACCTACACAACTAGGTGTTGCAACAAATATTGAGGTCACCAAACCCCTATGTTGGGGGTGTGTAAATATGAGCATTTAAGTATGGGTTCCAAAATGAAACTATGAGGTTCATAACTACAAAATAACATGAGCCTAAAGAGATTATAGTAGAATTGAAGATAAGAGTAGAAGGGGCCAGACCAAGTAAGGTATGGAGAAATCATATTCACCTAACAGTAGATCCATATGCCTACCCAATTCTGGAGAGAAGACACTTGGATGTTACAAAAAACTCATCAACACCTCCATAAATGAGGTGCTGAGGAATATAGATTTGAGGTGAAAAACACTAACATAGAAGCTATGGTAAAGAGAGACACACTCACTACTAGGACACAAGACAATTATCCATAGAGTTGATTCATATATTGAAGGTCTCAAGGTGAACATATCCTAGTGGATAGGGTTGAAGTTCAAGTCCACCTCCTACTATACCCCATTCCATACTTCAGGTAGTCAGGAGAACCTGACATTGATATTCTAAAGGCAAGAAAAATCCAGTGACAAAAGATGTATTTCAATACATTTAAACTATTTTTACATTAAAAACAACAATTTCATCAATTCAAAATTATAATTTCAACAAAAATAATCTCCAAACAAATATAAAAAACATAAAATATTTAACTTTCTTAACACATTTCCTATATTATTATTATTTAATATTAATTTTGACTAACATATATGTAATTATATCACCTTAAACCAGTCCTTAACAAGATCCATACCTTTGAGTGGTGGGGTGCCTCCATTGGTGCTCCTCTCCATCCTGCGATTCATCACATGACTTAATTATATTTCAGAATATTAATTAAAGATGTAACAACCTCTACAAATTAATGACTAAAGACAAATACCTGAACGAGCTTCTCTTTGTTTCGAGAATAAATTATTCTCTACTGAACATGACCAACCACATGAAGGTGGAAGCTCTTTTGGCCCCTCCCCCCCTCTCACATCACTCTCATTTCCCCATACCCAATCTATCTAGATTTTACAACTATAATTAGAAATGGCAGTAACATTAAATGTAAGCAAAAACATTCATCGCCACGTGCTAAAACAAAAAACGTGAAATCAAATAACATTCATGACATTTAGGAAAACAAAATACATTACATTGGACCATAAATATATTAGATTTATATTAATAATAAAATGTCTATTCATTTGTTTTTCTTCTTCTTCTTCTTCTTCTTCTTCCTGGTATGCATGAAAGCACAAATTAAGTCACCATCATCAACATTTAACTCATCCCCCATAGTTATTGGGCATTCTTGAAGTGTTGCATCATCAATACTCAACACCTCATGCCATGATGAACTTCTAGTATTTCGGTGTGGAGGTTCAGGATGCACATGGGCATCCACTGCTACAACAACAAAAAAAATCAAGTGATATTGTTATTCACTGTTCCTAGGGAAATTTAATTAATACAAATTTAATTACAATGTTTTATACCTAGATTAGCGGGTGCAGTAGAAACAATAGTTGGTGGTCGCATTTTTGTTTCTATTATTGTTGATCTCCTCTCTCGATCGACATCTACACACTCTGCCATATGAAACAATATAATTATTTAGTACAAAATATACCCTAAATATTAATACTCATTGAAAAATGGAAAAACATTAAAAATGCGCGCATACCACTATGTAACGGTCCTTCGGCAACAACGCTTGAATCAATATGAGGGTCAGGATGTGGTTCATTGGGTACATTAGGAGAATTTTTAGCATTGTTACTCTCCTACGAATGTGGAAAAGACAAACATTATTTTACATTTTAAATGAATAAAAAATATATTTTACATTACAAGTAATCAATGAGTATAAACTAATCGACAAGTTTTTAATTTCATTTTATTTACCATGTCCTCCAGAGAGACACATGGCGATTTCCCCAAGCTTCTTCATCGTGCCACCATGCCATAAAAACCCTGTGTGAACCCGACCTTTAGATCTTGTTCTGTGGCTTGTTCATTGAACAAATCCCCCTGCATTGAGCAATATCAAAATCATTAGTCACTAGCTACAATGAATTACATATTTTGTGACGATGATAAAAAAACAAAGTAAAATGTTTAGGCACTTACAACCCGTGCCTTCAATCTCCCATAACCACCTTGGCCCAGTTTATGTTGGTCGTGTTTTTCTTGTCTTTCCTTTGTTTCCTTGGAAGTGTCTTGGAGTCTAGGCAACATTTTGAAATATGTTAGATATTGATTGTTTTCCTCGTAAAGTAAACAAAAGACCATCATAACAAATTGAAAACACCTCTTACCTTCCAGGGCCAGGTGGTTTCTTCCCTTATGCTTTCATCGCTAATTCTCTTGCATTGAGAATAATTTATTTCCACTCCCTCTCGGGGACAACCAAAGGGCATTCACACTTGGGGTCATGTACTAATTTATTCCTATATGCCCCTCTAACATGTTTCAAATGCTTGCCGGTCCTTTTTAAGACTTCTGTCTTATTGAACGAGTCACCAAACTTGGCAACCAGTCTGGAGATAAGAAGGATTTTTAGTTTGGAATCTTGTCAATTCCATCGTAGTTGAATGGTCAACCCAAAAAGTTATAATGCATAGTCATGGAAACTATTGTAGAACACAATGTTTCCTGTAAAACATTGTTATCATTAGTAATTTAAATCGCACTGATATGTGATTGTTTAAACAATTATATAACATGAATCTCTATAAAGACATATATCAAATACCTGGTAGTTGTACTATTTTTAGAGGAACCATGTCCTGGTCGACCAAAAATGATATCGTGGTTGTTCCTGTGCTTTGGATACGTGTAGCACCAGGGTAACAATCAACGGAAGAGTGATCAGATCCATGATCATGTGCACCACCTGCACGATCTGGTGTGTGCTGTGGGGGCATGGCATCACCCCTAGAAGGTATAGAATTGGTCATAGGCAGCACACTTGGGGTGGAAAATAGCCTAGTGGCTACGTAGCCATGCAGGTTCATTGTTGCAGTCCACTGTTGCTACCAGGACATTCCCCTTTCCCTTGCATCGATCTCAAAAAATTATACAATGAGAAATATGTGTCAATTGCATATATCAAATTACAAAATTTAAAACCAAAAATTGATATTGTTAGATGACATGACTTACCCCATAATTTGCTATCTTAACGCGTAGTTCAACTATCCTTTTGAAATCCTCAGCAGTTTCCGGCCCAACGGCGACCAAATCCTAGAATTCCCTATTGGCCTTTCTTATGGACAATTCTGTTGTCTGCAAGGGGTCTATAGAATCAAATATCTCTTCATCACTTATATATTCATCATTTTCGGTCAATGCGGTGCTAGGAACGAGGCCTTTGCCCCGATCACCACTCTGCTAGAATTTCAAGAAGAATGTTAGTACGTGCAAGAAATATTGAAAAAACAATATATGAAATAATGAAATATTGGAAAATATTATCAAATGAAACATTCACACATACAAATTAACAAATATTTGGAAATGAAACATCGAGAAAAAATTAGCAAATGGAACATTCAGAAATAAAATAAAATTTCTTCACAATTGAAACATTCACTCTATTTTGATGGTGATAAACTTGTAAACTCTTGAATTGATTCTTCTATAAAAAATATTGGGTTTTCTTCCAAGGTTGGTTTTCCTAGGATACATTATTGTGTTTTTGTGTCTATTGTTCATGGTTAATATTTCTAGATCTTGTTATTTATGTTGCATTGTAATAGTTGATATTCTCAGTGTATAGTTATTCTATGATAACTGTGGAATGAAACGAAATTTTCCATTGAAATTATAAAACAATAACTATCAGATCCGAGATTCAGAGAATTCAACAAGGATGTAGTAAGGTAGTTTCCATTAGAGCAAGTGATAAGTCGACTCTATCAAATGAACATTTCCAAGCCATCTAGTGCAACATAAGGGCTTGCAATGGAGGTATGTATATAGAACATTTTATGTTCTTGGAAAGGTGAGGAGGTCGGTAGAAGCATTGGATGTCGTTCATGTGATGTGTGTCCTTCCAAGCTAATAATGTGGAATTTATACATTGAGATCCTCAGCTTGAACTGAATGTTTTGGTCTATAACGTTGTCTTAAATTGCCATGTTCCATGTTCCTTGGATGTAATGGAAATGAGCCTTTTGGGTGTTGCAACAAATGAGGTAAAGTGGGTCAAAAAAATTTCCAAGATGATTTGAATGGGGCCAAAGGAGGGCTTGAAGCCCAAACCATTAGAAAGGATGTGCATAACAGATTCAAGGGTGAAATCCAAATCCCAAGCAATATGGGCTAACTTCGTGAAGGTAAAATGTGGAAAATTTGGAGGAATTCAAACCTCTTTTTTCATCGACACAAGGGATAAGTTCCTTTAACCACAAGATTTGAAATGATATAAGAGAGAAAGTGACCAAATGCAAGAGGGGGGGATTTCCCAATTTATTGGAATGTAAAGGCCAAGCCTTGGCCATCTTTGATTGTAATCTTCACAATTGGTGGTTTCAAGGTTTGCTTCTATTGACGCGATTAGCTATGGGATCGATCAACTCTAGTCCTTCTCATTGCGATTGTCATCTTGGAAACCTTTTGATATTTGGAAGGTGGTTTGTTTGGTGAGCCACATATGAAATGCAGACCATATGCGGAGTTTTGTATGTGTTATTTTATGTCTTGTTTTAATTTTCAATATTGTGATTCTTGGGGTAAGCGACCTCTCTCATCATTTCATTCATAACTTTTTCTACAAGAAGAAAAATCAAATTTTGTTGAAGATTCAATGAATACATGCTTCATTCTATCCATGAATTGGTGATATTATGGTTTGGAAATTGTAGGTAAGATAAGAGAGGGATGGAATAGGTTTTGTATCGTAGAAAAAGAAGATGTTCCTGGGTCGACTCGATTCAGATTATAATCGACCAACAACTCTTCGTTGGTCATTATTGTTTTCACCGCACATACAAATATCCTATTACCTTCACGCTCCTCAAAAATGCAATTGGGTTCCTTTCTTTTCATCCTAGGCCTTGTACTATTTATAAGACCTACAATATTCCCCGATGCCTTTGGCCTTCCATCAATATACATAGTCTCTCCTTTATTTTTATTATTGTCTTTCAGCTGTATATAATTTACAGCAAGTGTGTATCTCCACATACTAGGCATATATTGGACCAACCTCAACCATACTCCATAAGTGTAACATGGTTCAACATAATCAAACAATTCAACTAATCTGCCATATTTTACCTTTATGTCATCCATGGAGAATAAACCAAGGCCATGGATGGATGACGGAGCAACGCGATACATACTCTCATTAAATCAGAAGTCGGTGTCCAACTCTGGAAGTTCCTTGGGCACCCACTGTTTAAGTAGGTGTTTGTACCTCAAGGGAACCTCGATGTCACCTATGCTCTCATCATCATAAGTGCATGATCCTCCTTCAACAAGAAATAATTTCATGCGCCTACCAAACTTTCTTCTGACATTTTCACCTCTAGTTGATTTCGCCTTGTAATATGTGTTGGATATGTTTTCCCTTGTCCCTCTCGAAATTTCATCGCTTGAGTTGGATGATAGGTCTGATAGATACATATTTGGTTGTACCTACACTCCATCGAGGGAGAAGGAAACGTTAGGCCAACGATATTCATATTATAGTATAGCTAAAGATATTCATATTCTCCTTGTGAGAAATAGTTTTCTTGTATTTATAGAAGTATAATATTCTAATATCAATTATCTAATTGGGAAGACTGCTAACACACATATATGATTTTTTGTTTATCCTTTAAAATAGAGGCCCATGGAAAAAAACTACAACCTTGGTAGAGTAATTAGAGGTACAAATAAAAAATATGCTAAAAAGACCTTGATCTCTCTTGGGTTGAATTGTGTCAAATGTTACCTCCATATGCACGACTACGAAGAATGGTATTCATAGTCCAAAGACTAGTTGAAGGCTTCGAATTTGTAGAATTTTTTTATGTTTTTTAAGGGCTCAATACCTCAAGGGAAAAAATAGCTAATGAAGCTTGCAATATGCATCTAGGGACAATAAGTAAAAATAGGTTTAATTCATAAGCACCAAATGATGCCACTATACACAATGGACAAGTGGTGATCTAGATACACAATGGCTAAGGCAATATTAATGAGTTTGAATCATCGTGCAATGACATATCTCATCCTATGAGGTGAATCCCATATGAACTTTGTCATGATGGGATGGATGGAAGTATGTGGTATAATGTTAATTACATGGATATTAATTTCGCCAATCTATGTTGTCGCCCTCCACCACCAGATCTAGAGAATTGGGAAGAGCCCCATGCTTTGTAATTTTATGTCAAATTAGAAGCCATTTCTTTCTTTTGAAGCTGAGAATCTCTTGTAGGTGAGGAAGAAGAATAAAAATTATAAGAATCCTTTCGTTTCTCTATTAAAATCTTCAATGGAAATGAACCTTACCATATTCATAGGTTATGGAGAGAATTTTTCAGTTGGTGGAATGATTTCTCATGTTTTCAGTTTGGTTTTATGATTGGAGAAGTGGAATGCTTTATTTTGTCGAATATCCATCTACTTGATTGACTTCATTGGAAGTCTGAGATCACTTGACTTGACATTTATGCTCATCAAAGTAGGGTAGATAGGAATTCCAATAAGCTCACAGTTGAACATCACTTTCAGTAGTTTAATTCAGTTTTCAGTATGTGTTTTAAGATCCCAGTAGTAGTTTTTAGCAGGTACAAGTAATAGGTTGCAAGTGGCAGGGTGTGAGAGGTTTGTAGAAACCCAATGGATCAGGCATAGGGTCTACAATTTCTTTGGTGCCTCGCAGGGAGGACGTTGACACCATTTTAGCCAATGTTAGAACCTATAATTTTTTATAATTTGGCTAAAAAATGGTTGTTTATAGGATTATTGTGCTCTTGGGCTCATATGTAGGATCTAGGTTATTTTTGACAAAAATTATATTGAGTTTTACATCCATGCTTAATATCCAAGTTAGAAATTGAGGTTGATTTGGGTTTTCAATTGGATGTACCCATTTTTCCACGTGCAAGGTGGAGTGCTATAACATCATAGTGAAATTCCCTCCTCTCAGAAGGAATTTGATGAATTTTTAACATTTTTTCTGGTCTCTACCTCTGAATAGAAACCCTTCTTCGGAATCCATATTTTACTCTTGTATTTTATTTAATCATTAATTAGAAAATATGTCTCTTCTAAATATTGGTGAGGGCAACATAGATGATGCTTTTCATAGGTATAATATACTTAAAGTTGATGACAAAATTGAGGGATGAGGGTGCGTGGTCAAAGTTCGATTAAAGTTTGGATTGCTCTTGTCAATGGTGTTGCATGATGATATGTTTTAGATGTTGATATGATTTAAGAATTCACCAAAGAAAATCAAGGGAACAAATAAAAATTTTCTTTCAAGTTTTGTGGTCTCAGTTTCATTGCAACAAAGACAAGAGGGATTTTTTTATTAAAAATGAAAAATCATAAATATTGAGCATTTTGTGGTCCAAGTCCACCAGCCAAGCACTGAAGTTATACTAAATAACACAATCCTAGCTCCAATTTAGCACCGAGCCACTAAAGGGGATTATGCCCCAGCTGTCGACTGATTGTCAAACCCCAAAGCGTGAAAGATTGTCATACCCCAAAGCGTGAAAGATTGTCAAACCCCAGCGTGAAAGATTGTCAAACCCCAAAGCTCCCAAGCTGTCGACTGAAGACATTATGTGTTTGGCATGTAGGTGTGCTCAACATGTCACAAAGAAAGACAGGTTTTCATTCAATCCCAGATCGATGTGGACAAAATTTGGTCTAATGCTCTTTTTAATGGTTGGCGGCTATCATCTGCACCGAGATCATAGTGGATTTAACCACCAAATGAGAGCAATGTCTATTTAATGGTTCATTGCACCTAGAGGTAAAATGATATACATTGATGCCACAGTGGGATCTAAATTACAATGGGATTTCAAGGCCACAGAGTGGAAATTTACGCATCATTACTCATACAACCCCCTAGAATCTCTCTTGCTCCAGGAGAAAAATTCAAGATGATGTAATAAAAATTATAACCTCTGAGAAACCCCAAACTCCATCCCAGGTGAGGAAGAAGCATACTTACCATGGTTTTAAGCCCTCCCTCGTTTGTACACCTCTCCCTCCTCCGTGCAGCTATTCGGGTAGCTGCGCCTCTCCCTCCTCTGTGTGCCCCTCCTCTGTGTGTGCAGACATGCACCCCTCCTCCTCCACTCTGTAGACCGCATGCAACTAATTGGGGGCAAGCTAAAAAATTATGAGTGCGTAACTAGTGGTTTTGGTTTTTTGAAATGTGTTTTTTTGTTTTTGTTTTTGTTTTTTTATTTTGTTTTATTTTGTTTTATTATTTATAATATATATAATTTATATATATATATATATATATATATATAATATTTTGGTTTTTTTAAATGTTTTTTTTTTAATATATAAAAAATATATATAATATTATAATATAACTTGAGGGATCGCATAGCCACACGAAAACGACCACACAATGGAGCACTAGGAAAAAAGACGAGCCAGAGGAGTTCGCAAGATGGGCGCCCAAACGCAACCCAAGGAAAGTTCGCAAGGTGGGTGCCCAAACGCAACTCAAGGCCAGTTTGCAAGATGGGCACCCAAGCGCATGAAGAGTTGTAACGAAAACGACCACACAAGGGAGCACTAGGCAAAAAGACAAGCTGGAGAATGGATAAGAACCAATTTTGTCTTGGAGGTAGATTTCTTAATACAACCTCACCAAGGTTGGGCGCTCGAATGCAACACAAGGCAAGTTCGCAAGATGGGCACCCAAACACAAGGCGACTTTTCTATCTCCTTTCCTCCTTTTTAGTCATCTGGTGTTTCCTAGTGCTTCTAGATCTGACAGGCATACCGAGATGTTTTTATTTCACTTGTAAGGAGAGGTCTTGTCGAACCTTCTTATCTTTCATTCCCTGGACTTCCACATTCTCGGAGCGCCACATCGTATCCATGTTCTCAGAGCTCCCTCCACCATTGGATCTAGAGAATTGGGAAGAGCCCCATGCTTTGTAATTTTATGTTGAATTGGAAGCCATTTCTTTCATTTGAACCTGGGAATCTCTTTTAGGTTTCAAAGTGGGTATCTTCACCTAAGGTTGGAAGCAGTATTTTCTAGTTGCATCGACATTAGGCTGGGATAATGGCCAATCCACATGGTTATCCAAACAAGGTTTCCTTATGTGAAAACTTTGATCTTAGAAGAGAAATTTGTAGGTGTGAAACGTACTATGGCAGTGCCTAAGAATGCCTTTCTCTGTATGTAAGTAATTGGGAGGGTTGGAGGAAAGACTGGGAGCACAAAAAATCTTAAGGAAATGTAGGTGATTCAAAGGTAGATGATCACCACATAGAAAACTAAAAGGCAAGCACATCTAGCTAAACATAAGAGAGGAAATTAACAGTGAGATATTGTAGGAAGTTGAGGAGAAAGTTAGAGTGTTGTAGGATAGAATTATGAAATTGGAACTAGAGAAACGACCAATCTATGAGGAGTTAAGGAAATCATAGATCCATGCTCTCTCAGAAAGCTCTCTTGATTGGGACCAAATGGAAGCTATGGAAGAAGACATTTTCCAACAAAATTTTGAGCAATAAGGAAAGAAAATATCAATCAACCCCTCCTCAATCGTAGGTAGCAAGCAAAATACCCCTAGCAGTTATGGGCCCAAAAATCTTTGAATTTTTATATTATGCTTTGTGCTTTGCAAGATAATATTTTGTTAGGAAAATATGCACATAGTATGTTTGTTAGAATAACATGTAAGGTTATATACAAGCCACATAGTCAATTATAGAACTAGAACTTTAAGTGTAGTACATCCTGGAATTATTTGGTTGAAATCTTGAAGAAATTTCAAATCTTCAAAATAATTTTAAATTTTAAATTTTGTATTAATATATTGGACTGTTTCGATATAGCCTCTTTGAAATAATATCACAAATATTATTTTGAAATATAAATTAAAAAAAAAAAAAAAACAATGAATGTATAATACCCTTAAAGATCTATAATAACTAATTAATTACCATGGGACGATATTCATTGCCCCCTTCAATGTGTCCATTCTCCCTAGAATGTTTTTCAACTATTTTTAAAGGTAGTCTTCTTCCATTAAAACACTTGCATTCACAACAAGGGAAATAACATTTCCCATCACCATGAATCACCATGTGTCGCTTTAACATAACAAGTTGTCTTTTCCCATCTGGAGTTGACATTGTAATTACCTATTACAACAAATCCATTGAAACATTATAAATACAATATACAAATCTATTCAAATAATTTGGTATATTTTTAGATATTTGTAATGAAAATTATATAGCATGTTAAGAAAAATTAAGGGACAAAGCATGAAACATTAATAAGAGGAGGTGGATCACCCCTGACCCTTATTTCCATAGTCGTTATCCCTCATAACCCTATATTTAACTACTAACACCTAATGCATATAACCCCTATCACCTATAGACCCTTAAATTATTAACCCCTAATATAACCTTAACTCCCTAGAAACTCTAACCCTTATGA
>ML776867.1:757873-785805 GCA_009831015.1 Picea engelmannii
AGAAGAAATCTGATCTTTCCCCAAACAATTCTAAAGAAAACACATGCTTTGTAATTGAAAGACACTCAAAGCAAGAGACTAATCCTTCAAAACCAAACAAAGAAAAGATGGCTAAAAGAAACTCAAAGAATGTCAAGCAGACTGTAAACATATCAATATAGGGTCCAAAAGTTCAATCCAGTTGTTCAAAGCAAAATTGGGCATCAAAAAATGACAAGACCCAATCCAAAAAATTTTACAAACAAGTTCGTAGGCTAGCAATAGAGTGCAGTGCGAGAATTAGGTATTCTCGCAGGCTAGACATTGGTAGGGTGCGAGAAGTTCGCACCTAACTGAACAGTAGGGTGCGAACATCAATGATTCTCGTAGACCACTAAAGGGTACAGTGCGATAATGCCTGTAAACAAGAAAAAATTTGAAAAAGGGATAAATTTGAGTGAACTTTCAGATCCAGAGAGTTTGGATGGATCTCCCACAGACTCAGAGACTAGAAAACAAGCAATCAAAGCAAGGGAAACTAGACTAACTAGGAAATAATTCGATCCCCAATGGAGTCACCAATTTTGTTATCGGACAAATCAGTATGTGCAGACACTAACTGATCTCCCTAGATCCACCTAGATCTAGAACAAAACACACCAGAACATGATGCTTTCCTTAAGTTTTAAATACTGAATTTACTAACTAAAGAGGGATAGGCGACATACTGCTTAAACGTCGCTTCCTCTCGTTATCGCCATCCTAGTTCTGTTCCAACACTCATACAATGATGATCCTGTAAAAGAACGCAACCAACCAAAGTGATAGCAATAGCATAAACTCAATATAAACCTATGTATGTGATAAAGGAATCATACAATAAAACACAATAAGCTTTATAGGAAAGAATCATATTACTGTATCATATTAAATGTGAAAGAGAGATTACAACCATGACCTTGATGTCGTAAGTTCCCTTCCAACTGTCCTTCATTCCCCACACACTTTCACTCGAAGAATTTTGAGAGCATAGATCTGATAATATTCACAATCTATCTTGACAAAGGCAAATCTTAAAGCCACTCCAACCAAGCTAATAATTCCAAGCCAACCAAAGCTAACGTTCTCCATGAGAACTCCTCTCCTTTTATAAGGTGAAGAGGATAAGGTGAGGAGGTTAGGATGATCCCACTAAATCATGAAAGTGAGTAATATCCAAACCATTCATATGCCACCTCACCATAGAAGTTTCTCCTTCTAGAAGATTTGAGAAAACGCTTGTTTTTCCCATGTGTAGGCATTCTCGCACCCTGCCTATAGAGAAACATGTGAACATCTCGCACGCTAGCTACGGTGCAACCTGCGAGAATCAGGCATTCTCACACCCTGCCTTTATAGAAACCTGCGAACTTCCTTTTTTATAGGGTTTTTACAAGGGAAAATGCAACTTCTTTTCTCAGGAAAAGTTCTTCTCCCTTCTCTCTTCAGGAACTCAAGCCACTAACCCCTCTGAAGGCAACAGATAGGTTTACATCATTAACGGTCATAGGGATGATGAAAATAATGTGTAACAGTTAGTCGCTAAAGTGACCAACTTTCGTCATTAAAACGACCAACCTAAAATGTTAGTCGGTAGAGCGACCAACATTTGGACCCCAAAAAATAGTACAAAAAAAAAGTATATTTAGTACAAAAAAAGAAAAAAAAAATACGCCGAAATTCTAAACCATCGTAATTTGCGCCCAATGTAGTAGTGCTTCAAGGATTTTGAACTTTAAGGAATATCTCCAAAAGGAATTAGATAATGATGAGAAATTTTATAATGAAGTTGTAGAAAAAATTCCTGCTAAAGTCTCAAACATGAATTATATGCATAGAAGAGAGCAGAATCTTCCATCTAGAACCCAATTAAAATAAATAAATTCATGTTGGTTGAAAAGAGTGTAATGTTTAATACCACTACTTGATGAGTGTGACCTCATAAATACCAAAAGAGGGGATTTGTTTTTAAATCTTGTTGATTTAAAAAAAATATATCTAAGGGGTCCACATCTAATAATGGATTCATTATTGCTTTTGGAGAATCAGTTACAAGGACACCTGGAGGCCCCAAAAATTTCATGGGAAAATGGATTTGATGAATTAACTGAATATTCAGAAGATGAAGTGGAAAAGTGGTTGATTTGTTATGTGAATAAAAATGAATATGTTGAAGATTCGTTGCACCAACTAAGTTTTTACTTTAAATATATTGAGAAATAATTGTTCAATGCAAATATCAAACATGAAACAATGGTTTCTCCCATGTAGGAGTATATCGAATTGTCATTAAAGAATGTGTTGATCAAAATAATGGAGTTGGATCAGAATAAATGAGTTACAATCATTATGGAGCCTCCAACCCATTAGCCTATAAAAGATGCATCAACAAGACGATAAAGTTCCTCTGATCTTCCATCATAGTAAATCACATAGACACTTTGTTTTGATTTCAACTTTCTTTCTCTCCCAGTTAGAAGTCATCCAACCTTTCTTTCATAATTTGTGAATGTTGAAGGTTGATTCCTAACTGTATTTTTCTATTTTCTTCTAGTTCTTTTTTGGAGCATGTTATTTGGGGTACAACACAGTAAACAAGGAAAATATCTAAGGAATATACCAAAGGAAGCAATGTGCGTCAAGAAATGAGGAGAAATCATCATGAAAGAAGGTCAAGGAAGCATCACACACTGGGAATTAAGGAGGAGAAGAACAAAGTCAAAGAAAAGAATGAAGACCAATCATGCAAAGGAAGTTATTATGTGGGCAAGCCTAATCCATTAAGGTTAGGGTTTTGGGAGTCAATGTAATGGTATTTTTACCCAACTTTTGTAATATAAATATGATGCATGGGGTAGATAGGAGGTATCTTAGATCATTATCTTATATTTTTGGCATGGTGAGAAGTATCTTGAGAACCTTTTGAGTTTAAGTCGTGGTGCTAGTTTTTGGTTGAGAGTTGTGGAGCTTGGGTTGTATTAGTTTTGGAGAATCATGAAGTGTAATTGAGGGTCAAGTTGCAAGTTGTGGATCTTGGGGCGACGTTGGTCATCCTCACGGACTATGACATACTTTTGATGTAATGTGTGCAACACCCTACTTTGATGAAGATTAATAAGAAGCATAAGATATTTGTGGACATAGCCTAGGGGAGTGAGCCATAGTAAAAATGGTGTCTATATGTGTTTTATCTCTTATGTGTTGATTTTACATGCTTTATGATGAATGAATAAGTAAATGAATGAATCAGCTAAATTTTATTACAACGCACAATAAAATAAGTATGATATTTCATGAAGAATGAATGAATATGATGGTAGAATGGTAGATATAGTTATCTAAAGTAAAAGAGCATGAATTCATGACATCCCCATGAGCCATATCCCTTCCATGGTTATAGACATTTGGGTCCTGCAGTCACCCATAAGCCATCTCGGGTGAGACTGCACTGTGTTATCTGTGCACAGTGTTTCCTTTTGGTTTACCAAGGGGGTCTATGGTTTCTAGGGTTTTTTTGGAGAACTAAGGAAGAACCCGGTTCATCCCATACAACCAACAGTCTTCTCATTTATTGGTCCATGGGAGCCCCATCCTAGTCCATTTAGGCCAAATGCATTTTCTTTTAATTGTATTGAACTTTTAAAAGACATCTATTATTTTTTGAGGTTCCCAGAGAACTATTCGGGACATTACATTAGTGATTTCTCATACTTTAAATTTGAAGCATGAGATTTCAAATGTGCGTCAATAAAAATATTTTTGGTTTTTAATTGAATGGTCATTTAAAGTTCTCTATCATATGTGGTCCTTATATCTTCCTTCTTCTAAATGATGTTCTCTACTTTGCTTTATGTTATGATGGAAATGTCATTGTGTGAGATTAATTATTCTCTTGGTTTATAATCTTGTATTATAGTGTGAGCATTTATTTTATGGGAGATGTCTGGTCCTTTCTCGGGTATTCTTTGCATGTGAATATTTGCTTCAAGAATAAGTTTGGTCCTCTCTCAGGAACTTTTTGTATTCTTGTATTTTATTTAAACATAGAGGAGTACCACCTCTTTTAAAAAGCAAGGGGATTTATCCTCATGATGTTATCTCAAATACCTTAAAAATATATATTATATCAATAGTAGTGTACCCCCTAACTACACCTATCAATGATGGGAATGAAATCAATCCATAGGAAACCAAATTTCTTTCACTATTTAAAGGATAATATTGGGAATAAATTAGTTATGTGATTAATGGAATGCTGGGAATAAGTCAGTCAACACATCCCCTTATTTTATCATCTTCAAATAATTCCTATGAGCTCATTTCAGTGTTTGGGAACATTACAAATACTAAACATAGTGGTGGGAGAGGGTTATGTGAAATTTAAAGTGGGTTTTAGGAGTGAAATCAATTCATAGTGTTAGCTCCCATTGTAACGTACCCAACTACATCTATACATTGTTGGGGTAGTGGGGTACTCCAAATTCCTCCCAACCAAATTAAAATTTATGCTATGGTACCACTCTGTCACGTACCTAGTACCATGTTTCCTTCGTTGAGGATACAAGCTACTTCTTAAAATCACAAAATTTCCTTCATATTTTTTCTCTCATACCATTATGTAATATACCTGACATTCTAGCTAGGCTAATATCCACATTTTATAGCTCTTATACCATAATTCATCATTGTCTTGTTATGAAATGATTAATGCATGCAAACATGACAATGTGAGCTCATACAACACAATTAATCAATTATAATTACATATGTATACTTATACATGCATGTAGAACAACATTCAATTCATACTTAAAAACATCAAATCAACTTAATTACAATTAAACCATATACACTTATCTTTCTGGAAATTAATCACCAACTAGATGCAAATGAAGGATGTTCCACCTGACCATAGGATATTTGTTTCCCATAATAATTTTTTAATGGGGCCACCTCAAGCTAAGGCTATGAGTGTGACAAGGAAAAAATCACCTATCATTGGCTCTAATCACTCTCAAGCAACCCAATAACCCAATTTCGCAACAATTCACAATATGTAAACTCCTACGACTATCCCAATCAACCATCTTCCTTTCCCCATTAGCCTGCACAACCCAAGGAATGGGATCTCCTATGCTACCACACAGTCCCTCGAGCTAGTATCCCACTTGTCTCTAAGGCTCCAACATAAATCGACCAAGAAATCTATTAACCGGGGACTCTAGGGATTCTCAATTGTAATGGCGTTTACTCAAGGAAAACATTTTTCTTTGCAAATGGCCATAATTCCCACATAGTTTTCATAGCATCCATACCCACCATTCCATTACATCCATCCTATGGTAGCTTAGGCTCTCATACAACCTCTAAGAAGAATCATGGAAAACTCTCTCCTGCAAAACCAAAATTCATGGATTATATTTGTATCAATGGAAGAATCCATGTTCCTTCATAAGAAGCCTATGTATCTCACTTCCCCACTAACTACAAATTTTACATGACTTAGGATAACAAAAATCAAAACACTTAGGCCCCCCTTGAGCCCCTAAGCCCCCTCTTCTTTCTTCTTTTGTGGAATCATAGCACCCCATGTTTTGTCTTTCTCCATTTGCAATATGTGATGTTTTTTATTATTTTCAATGTACCATTTACATATTACATCATTTTTCAGCTCTCTACCCTTCATCATATACACATATATATATATTTCAAATCTAGGGATCAAAACTACGGTGTTCCAACCAAAGTTTCACTTTCTAAATGTAGAATCGAACACATAAATCACAACAATCTTGGTGCAATGATATAGGCAATGGATATTGTCACCTTGGTATTCTCCTTTATCGCTTCATAGATAATGCATGAAAAATATAGAGAGGATTCCATAAAGTTGCCCCTATTTTGCCACCTAAACTTAGATGAACAATATCAAATCAAATAACAAACATGTTTTTATGTGCCTTTATACTATATTGGTTGGAATTATAAGGACCGGTGGATGTCTTATTTGGAAAAGGAGACTTATATGAAGCAAGGGATAAATGTAAAATGGTGAAGAACGTGACAAGAGGATCCAAAGGATAAGCCTTACCATTCAAATTAGTCAAGCTTTGTACTGATACTTAATGAATAGAATATAAACCATTGTTGAATCCTCATACAACCATAAGCAATTTGTAGATCATGTAAGTAGAACAAGAAGTAATATTATTAATCAGAGTAATCAAGATATAATAATAGAACAATGATTATCAATGATCATTTAATGTACATAAAAAGACACTTATAGGAGACAAAATCAGCATCATGCTTGAATTAAACCCAAAGGAATATATCAATTCTCTCGATGAAAGATAGAGCAAGAATAACCCATAAAAAAACTCAAATACAATAATTCATACAAAAATTGACCTATTGTTGCACATGTTAGCATTGTTGACTCGCCCAGAGCCGTTAGAAGAATGGCATGAGAACCATCATATCGAGGACATCATATGGGAGGGGTTTTAATCCCTGTGTAGGTTGGAGTCATTGACTCACTCAGAGTCATTGGATGAGTATCTTGTCAACTATCGGATCTAGGAAGGGGTTCGATTAACTATGCGTCATCAGAACTTTTAGTTGGGGATATTTGCAACCCATGAGAATGAAATTATCAATGACGACAACATGAGGTTCCTTGGTGTCAGAACTATGGGTCGGTGATCCATGTGTAAAGTGCCACATTGGAGCCATGATAGTGCCAAACTGGATGGCATGAGGACTAGACAGTGACATGGAGGCTATGTGGTAATAAGGTGGCATTTGGCCAATGAGGGTTGAGAACTTTGGGAACCCATAACTTTTGATTTAGATCTAGGTTTGGAGAATATCGACTATCATTAGAAACCTCTTGATGAGTAGAAGACAATGGTACCCTCAAGAAGAGGTATTGATATGATTGAGAAAAAAATGAAATTTTAATACCCCGTCCCTTAAAAGAGTACTTAGGGGGTTGGGTGTGTTACAGCCCTAGAATCGTATTAGCTTCCTTTAGGGACTAACCCTTGGGTTTGTTCTCTTGACCATAGCCAAGTTCCAAAGACTCATATTCAATGTTCAAAAACTCATAATGTTGACTATCCCCATCAGGAAACCAAGGATGCCCTTGAAAGGTCCTTTGTGGTGGGTCAACATGTCATTGATGGCCCTTGATGCCTACAAGATTTCTTCGGCACTATAATGTTCTCGACCATCAACCCCATGGTTGGGCCAACATTACTACATGAAAAAACACTATTGTAACATATTATGTACTCTTATGAAATACAATTGCTTAATCACAGTTAAACACAGTGTAAGCACATTAATATTGTTAGCATACATAATCCATGACATTAACATTAATTCATGAATATAGCAGAATACATGTAAACATTGCTAGAATCACAGACATGCATATTTAATTTAAATTATACGCATGTATATACTTATCTTTTAGACTAGATTTAATTCACCAATTGCGTGCAAAACTCCCACAAACCTCCCAGCCTTAGACCACACTGCTCATCACTCTCAGCAGTAGGTCACCCCCGAGCTGGGACTAAGCTCCATCGGGTAGGGATTCTTAGGCTAGGCAGGGAATACAGGAAGACACACAGTCACAGGAGAAGGATTCTCTCGCAGGAGACACTTATGCCCACTACCCACAGACTCTCATTCCCCACATGTCTAACATCCCACCCCAGGAGTATACACCTTCACTATCACCAAGACAGTCCATCGGCTGCTAACCTCCCTTCCCTTGGGATTTAGCAACAGACCAGACCGAAAGTCTCTGACCTCTGTGGCAGCTATAGGACTCCTTCCAGTAGTTCTCACTTCCTCCGCGCACTCTCTCACGTGGAGAGAGTCACTCACAGACTGGGTAACCTGCCTCTTCAACAACAATCACCTATCTCACACTGGTCAGCAAGCCACACACAGTCCATCATTGCATGGCCACAATAGTCAATTGGAAAAATTGTTATGGACACCTGAAACGGAATCGATCAGCACTAAAGCATAGTGTGGCTCTGTGATTATAGGATGTGTTAAGATTTTCAGCAAGCAACACAGGATGCATGGCTCAGCAATTATGGAACATTATGTTCTCCCAACTAGCAATAAGGAACAGACTCACCTCTTTGGTTTCAGATATGCATAATGTGTACAGAGGTTCAATCACAGAGGCCAAACACGTATAGATGGAGGATGGATGAATTGAAAGGTCGAACCCCAGGTTTAGGTGATGGTTGGAGGAATACCCACCCAACTCCTACGCAACAATCGATGGAATGGAAAGATAACCCCCAACATGGCTCATTTCCTGGGTTAAATCGCATGCACCTGGGTCAACACATGTCGCCCATTAAGCTGCATGCATCCCTCCCCAAGAACTTAGGACAAAACATAGATTTCACATGGCTTTTGGGATAATATTAACATATTATTCCCAAGGACTTAAGCCCTTAGGCTCCACACTTAGCCTCTATTTCCAACCTTCCAGCCCCCAATCCCTTACCCAGGTTTCATGGAAGCTTAGTCCCCCATCACTTATTCATCGTGGTCGATCCACACGCAAATATTTTTTGTATTAATACTGTGCATAATTACATGTACAAAAATCAGGCTTCTGGCCTTCAACACTTAGATTCCCTAGCCTAATAACACATAAGTCCACTAGCTTATATAACTTGTCTCACCATCCTTATAAAATTTAATTATAGTTCATAAACAAGCTTTATACTTCATAGACATTATTTACAATAGGGCTTGGCCTTGGGGACATTACAATCCCCTCCCCTTATTTTTGCATTGTCCTCAGTGCAACTTTACACTGCATCTGCAAGCTTTTCAAAATTTTCAAAAAGATGGGGGTACTCTACCCACATAACATCTTCATGCTCCCATGTCGCATCTTCAGGACTGTACCAGGTTCATTGGACCTTTACAAGCCCTATGGCTCGATTCCAGAGCTGTTTGTTTTTCCTGTCCAATATGCGCACAGGATGCACTTGCAAGACACCTTCTTTCTCCACCTGGATCACATTCCAATCAATTACATGATTAGCATCAGGAATATACTTTTTAAGAAATGAAACATGAAACACATTATGTACAGTCATGGATGCAGGTAATGCAAGCATATATGCAATTGGCCCAATTCTTTCCAGGATTTCAAATGGCCCACAAAATCTGGCTGCCAACTTGGCGCAACTTCCCAGCTTCAGGGAAATCCTATTATCTTTCACTTTCAAGAAAACATGACCACCCACTTTGAACTCTCTGTGGGTTTTGTTCTTATCAACATAATTTTTCTGCCTGTCCTGGGTAGCTTTCAAATTCTGCTTAATTTTTATCATTTGGTCCTCCATCTCCTTGAGAAACTCTGGCCCAACTGCTATTCTATCAACTGGATTATCCCATCTCACTGGAGTATTGCACTTTCTTCCATAAAGTGCTTCAAATGGGCTCATCTTCAACGATGCATGATACCCATTGTTGTAGGTGAATTCTACCAAGTGTAGGAAGTCTTCCCATCTTGATGGTTTGTCCATCACATACATTCTAAGTATGTCTTCTATTACTCTGTTCACCCTCTCTGTCTGTCCATCAGACTCAGGATGACAAGTTGTACTAAAGTTCAGATTTGTTCTGAATCCTTTGAACAATCCTTTCCAGAAATTTGAGGTGAATTTCGGGTCTCTGTCAGACACAATCGTTTTAGGAATTATGTGTAATCATGCCACTTCCTTTATGAAAATATCAGCAACATCTGTTTCCTTGTGAGTAGTTTTTAGTGGAATAAAATGGGCAACTTTTGTAAGCTTTTCCAACACCACCATGATCGAATCATGTAGCTTGCCTGTTCAGGGAAATCCTGTAATAAAATCCATCGTTACCACTTCCCACTTCCACTCAGGAATGGGTAAAGGTTGTAGAAACCCTGTTGGGTGCCTATGCTCAACTTTAACTTTCTGGCACTCCATACATCTAACAATGTATTCAACGATCTCTCTCTTCATACCCGGCCAAAAGTAATGGCTCTTGACCATTGCTACTATTTTCTGATATCCCGGGTGCCCTGCATAAGGCACATTATGCATCTCCTGCAAAATCATTTGTTTCAAGCACTAGACATTGGGTACAAAAATTATGTTCTTGTACAACAGTATTCCATCTGTTTCCAATTTATAAATTTCCATCTTCTGTGGCATCTTACCTTGTTGTAGCTTGGCTACCAATTCTTTGTACTATAGATCTGCATTTGCAGCCTCCATAATTCTTCTTTTAATATTAGTCGGATACATGCTAATGGTTGTAGCATGTAATTCATGCACCCTCCTGCTGAGTGCATCAACCACTTTATTCTCCTTTCCTTTGATATGCTTGATCTCAAAGTCGTACTCACACAGAAATTCCAACCACCTAATTTGTCTAGCGTTTAAGGTTGGATGATCAAATAAATATTTCAGACCATTATGGTCTGTTATAAGTTCAAACCTCCTTCCCATGAGTTAATGCCTCCATTTCTTTAGAGCATGAACTATGGCTACCAACTCCAAGTCATGGGTTGCATAGTTCTTCTCGTGCTCTTTTAATTTTCTGGACTCATAACAGATTACGAATCTGTTCTGACAGAGGACCCCTCCCAGTCCTTCTTTTCATGCATTAGTGCATACTATGAAATCTGCATTTGGATCTACAATCCTCAGAATTGGAGCACTGGTTAACAACTGCTTCAGTCGTTGGAAACTTTCCTCACATCCCTCTGTCCAATGAAATTGCTTCCCCTTTCTTTGCAAGGAAGTGATAGGGTGAGCTATCTTGGAAAACCCTGCGATGAACCTTCTGTAATAACCAACCAATCCCATGAAGGATCTAACTTCCGATACATTCCTTGGCGTTGATCATTCTCTAATGGCTTCAATCTTCTAAGGGTCTACCGCTATCCCATCCTTCGAGATAATATGTCCCAAGTAATGGATCCACTCCTAATAAAACAAGCACTTGCTCAGCATGGAATATAGTTGGTTCTCTCTTATCACCTGCAACACCATCCTCAGATGTTTTTCATGTTCTTCTTCGGTCCTGGAATAAACCAGAATGTCATCCATGAAGATGATGGCAAACTTGTCTAGATAGTCCCTGAATACTCCATTCATCAAGCTCATAAAAACAACGGGTGCATTTGACAGTCCAAACGACACCACTGTGAACTTGTAATGACCATACCTTGTTCTAAATGTGGTCTTGTTGATGTCTTCATCTTTTATTCTTACTTGGTGATATCCTGATCTTATACCTATTTTCTAAAAGATCTTTGCATCCTTCAACTAATCGAAGAGATCATCAATCCTCGGTAGAGGATACTTGTTCTTCAATGTTACTTTGTTCAATTGCCTGAAATCGATGCACAATCTCAGCGTTCCATCCTTCTTCTTTACGAACAGGATCAGGGAACCCCAAGGCAACACACTTGGGTGTATATACCCCTTATTCAGAAGTTCTTCAAGCTGCAGCTGCAACTCTTTTAGTTCTGGCGCACTCATCCTATACAGAGCCTTTGACACTGGAGTTGTTCCAGGAATCAAGTTCACAGAGAAATCGATATCCCTTTTCGGAGGTAGTCCAGGTACTTTTTGGAATACATCTTCGAACTCTTTAAGTACCTCATGATCCTCAATACTTGACACCTTATCCTTAGGTGTTTCCCCCACATGGGCTACAAATAATTGACAACCTTTTTTGTAGCACTTCTTCAGCTGCATTGCTGAGATTTCTCTAACAGTAACAGCTCTAGGAATTCCTTGGATGACTCTCTGATTCCTTTATTCATCTAAGCAAGTGAATGCCTTGTTACGATAGTCCAATATGGCATGGTGTTGGTCCAACCAGTCCATCCCAATTAGACAGTCATAAGAGCCTAACGGTAGAATGTTCAAATTGACCTTCGTACTTAGTCCATTCATGTCTACAAAATAAGACTTGACTAGCTCCGTGACTTTTCTCTTGGTTCCTGTAGCTAGCTGCACTAACCAAGACTTTACATGTTTTCTTCTTATCAAATGCAAACTTTCTACCACTCTAGGGTCTATATAACTATGGCTAGACTCTGAATCAACTAAAATAGTAAATGGTTGGTTTTTTATCATACCTTCTACTTCAATCATGTGCAACTGATACTCAACTTGCTTGTTGTCCAGGGCTACGTAGATCCTTGGAATTCTACTGCCCATGTCCTCCACTATTTCAGCCTGCTGAACATTGTGGAGAACTCTTACTTTATCATTTCTGTGGGGGCAATCCCTGTACCTATGGTTTTCTTTACAACCCCAACATTCCATAGGTGGCGGCCTTGACATTTTCCCACCCACTTCAACCTTCCTAGGATATCTAAGAGACGGTTGTCCTTGAGGACTATTTCTGAAAAAGGGTTGTTTATTTCCCTTCTGCCTCTGTTCTTTCTTGAACTTTTTCTATTCATCCCAAGCCTTTCGAAAGGTAGGCATTTCTCTTTGTTGTTCAAATAAGCACTTCGCTCTTCTTATCGTTTCTTCCATAGTATTTGGGTCATCATACTAAATCGTATCCCCAATAGGAGGCGATAATCCACTCAGGTACCTCTGAATCTTGACAGACTCATCTTTGATGAACAAAACATACTTCAGTAATTCCAAAAAATTTCATTCATACTCATCAATGGTCTGGTTGTCCAACTTGAGTTCAAAGAAATCTTTCATATTTCTGTCATAATATCTTTTAGTTAAGTATTTCCTCTCGAAATACCTATTGAATTCTTTCCATGTGATGTCCCTTTCCCTGATGTGTTGCACTTGCACAAGTTGATCCGACCACATGGATTCCTTTCCCTTCAATTGATATATGGAAATCCTGCCCTCTACATGAGAGGAATAATTCTACAATTGAAAGTGTTTCCTCATACCAAGCAACCAAGTTTCGGCATCTTCCTCCTTCTTATGTTCTCCATCGAATGTTGGAGGCTTGATCTTGCTCATTTCCCCTTTCAATTCACCCATCCCAGATCTCTTGTGCTCTCTGGTAGGAAATGGTCTTGAACTACTGTGTGCTTCCCTACTGGAATGCTTTAGGGAGTGACAACGATGTCTGCTGACACTCCTTGATCTTCTTTTCCTCTCAAGGGTCATGTGACTCTCTGTCTTTCTTGAGTCACTCTCCTTTTTCAATTTCTTTTCTATTCTTTCCAGACTCTTCAACATCCTTAAGTTGAATTCACCCTACTTATCCCTAACTTTTATGAGTGTTCGACTATCAGCTCGGCGAGCCTAGGCATATTTTTGCAATATTTCAATGATTTTCATCATATGTCATTCCTTATCCATCTCTTTTCCTTGCCCATTAGAGTTTGATCCTTCGACTCCCAAGTTGCATTCCTTCCTTCTCTTTCATTCTCTGAATTGGAGGCAATCTGCACCTCTTCCATTCTTTGCTCTCAATGACAACCCTATTTGATTCTGGCACTTGCTAAGCTTCTGCAAACACACATGAAGACAACAGGGATTTGTCAGGTCGTCATTCTTAGCAAATTCCACACATTCAAAACCATTCTGATTTAAGAAAACGCTTTGACTTCACAAATTTTCCGAGTTCTGCTCGGCTCTGTAATTTTCCGGTGATTTCTCCCTCTTTCTTAGCCCCTACCCTCATAACCAAAGGTCGTGACCAAATGATATACTACCAGGTGCTACTCAGGCTTTCGACCTTCGAAGAGTTTAAGGTACACACATCTATCTCCTGGAGTTTCGATTTACCGAATTCACGTAAATCGGGTGGATCGACGGTCCACGTTTACCCAACATCCAATGGTTAAAAATTCACTACAGTTCTTCCGTCTTCGAATATTTCAGGACTTTGAAACTTCAGGTTTCAGAGTTTCAGTAATTGGGAGTTCAAAATGCAGCAACCCAAACCACTAGTCACTCTATTCCCCAAATTCTGATATGGGAATTCATGTATGAGATCAACGGTTGTGAGCCTCCCCTAATCCGATGGTCCAGATCTCTCCTAAGCTTACACTTGTCAAAGATATTCATCCCTAACTTCCTCGCTAGTTGGCTGGATCCGACGACTCACAGTATTTCAACACTTCTTCCTGGAAGTGCTCCACCATCCTATTCTACCCTTGTTAATCTCTTTCACGATTCAGGACTTGGAGTGACCAAGAATTTGGCCTGCGCTCCAAGTTCACGATCCCTGAATTCATGAAATGATCCAATGGATCAAACCAACCACGATCAATGACCCACATTTATTCTGGATCCTAGGGTCGCAAGTTTCTCCATCCACTAACCACCTTGCAACTTATGGCTATCTTACGGTCCTCGCGATTTCACGAGTTCTCCAGAGAGAATTTTGATCATCCAACTCTGCTTCTCAAGGACTTCTGGCCAATGACTTGGTACCCTCCTTCTGAACTTTCATCTACTTGATCCAACGGTCTTGATTCCCCACGATCTGACGACTCATATCTCATCAGCATTTTGAGTATCGGGATTTCATGTGTCACGAGATCGAAATATTTTCCACCTTTGTTCTCCCTATTCCCGAAATGTCGATTTCTTCCTGGACAATTAACAGTCCATATCTCTCTTAGATCGAAGGTTGTGAGGGTTCTCCTTTCCTCTTGAACAGATTCTATGGCTCCAACACCTCTAGTGTGGAGTTATCTCTCTCCCTATGGCCATATACCACACCGGCTGCAGTTTTATAATATCCCTACACCTCCTAGGCTTTGTAACATGGTCAAGTAGTCCTTTGACACTCAGAAACATTCTAAGGTCTGAAATTAGTCCTCCAGACACAATTTCTTCTCAAAACCTCAGTCCAAAGACCACTTATCCGGCCCATCCAGGCTCAACATTGAAACTAGGCTCTGATACCATACTGTAACGTTCCCAACCATCAACCCCATGGTCGGGCCAACATTACTACGTGGAAAAAAACTACTGTAACATATTATGCACTCTTATTAAATACAATTGCTTAATTACAGTTAAACACAGTGTAAGCACATTAACACTGTTAGCAGACATAATCCACGGCATTAACAATAATTCACAAATACAGCTGAATACATGTAAACATTTCTAGAATCGCAGACATGCATATTTAATTTAAATTATACGCATGTATATACTTATCTTTTAGACTGGATGTAATTCACCAACTGCGTGCAAACCTCCCACGAACCTCCCAGCCTTAGACCTCGCTTCTCATCACTCTCAGCAGTAGGTCACCCCCGAGCTGGGACTAAGCTCCATTGGGTAGGGATTCCTAGGCTAGGCAGGGAATACAGGAAGACACATAGTCATAGGAGAAGGATTCTCTCCCAGGAGCCACTTATGCCCACTACCCATAGACTCTCATTCCCCACTTGTCTGTCCCACCCCAAGAATATACACCTTCATTGTCACCAAGACAGTCCATCAGCTGCTAACCTCCCTTCCCTTGGGCTTCAGCAACAGAATGGACCGGAAGTCTTCGAGCTCTGTGGAAGCTACAGGACTCCTTCCAGGAGTTCTCACTTCCTCCGCGCACTCTCTCACCTGGAGAGAGTTGCTCACAGACTAGGTAACCTGCCTCTTCAACAACAATCACTTCCATCATCCTGGCCAGCAAGCCACACACAGTCCAACACTGCGTGGCCACAACAGTCAATTGGGAAAATGGTTATGGACACCCGAAACTAAATTGATTAGCGCTAAAGCATAGCATGGCTCTACGATTACAAGATGCGTTAAGATTTTCGGCAAGCAACACAGGATGCACGGCTCAACAATTACGGAACATTCGGTTCTCCCAACCAGCAATAAGGAACAAACTCACCTCTCTGGTTTCAAAGATCTGTAAGGTGTATAGAGGTTCAATCACAGAGGCAAAACGTGTACATATGGAGGATGGAGGAATTGAAAGGTCGAACCCTGGGTTCAGGTGATGGTTGGAGGAATGCCCACCCAACTCCTACGCAATAGTCGACAGAATGGAAAGAGAACCCCCAACACGACTCATTTACTGGGTTAAATCGCATGCGCCTGGGTCGACACATGTCGCCCATGAAGTTTCATGCATCCCTCCCCAGGAACTTAGGACAAACCATAGATTTCACATGGCTTTTGGGATAATATTAAAATATTATTCCCAAGGCCCCTAGGCTCCACACTTAGCCTCTCTTTCCAACCTTCCAGCCCCCAACCCCTTACCCAAGTTTTTTGGAAGCTTAGTCCCCCATCACTCATTGATCGTGGTTGATCCACACGCAAAGATGTTTTGTATTAATACTGTGCATAATTACATGTACAAAAATCAGGCTCCTGGCCTTCAACACTTAGGCTCCCTGGCCTAATAACACATAAGTCCACTAGCTTACATAACTTGGCTCACCAGCCTTACAAACTTGAATTACAGTTCATAAACAAGCTTTATACTTCATAGACATGATTTACAACAGGTCTCGGCCTTGGGGACATTATAGGCACATTCTTGTTAAACCTACCTTGTGAATGATTTGTCAAAAAAGTGTATGTTCATTCTGAGAATGTGCACATGCTTTAGAATGTGCACATGATGTAGAATGTGTGCATATTCTTTTCATTCAATTTTTTTTGGGGGAGGGGGCAGAGTGACAACTTTAGCATACGTGTTTTCTGATTTGATTGCCTCATATTTAGGTTTAAAATGACAAACCTGGTGGTTTGGGCTACAAATACATCAAAACTTCTATTTTTATAAACATCTCTCAATATCTATATTTTTCATGTTATTTTTGTATAGGCTACACAAATTCGTTACACACATATAAACTTAACTATGGAGATTCTCAATATATTATTTTTTTTTTAAATTAATTTTGTTTACTATTTTTAATATATTTTTGTCTTGACATATATCAAAATCTTAAAATACATACATATTTTATTACAATTATAACTTTTTATTTCCTTAACCATTTTTAAAATAAGTTATATGTTGCATGCACACTATGAACTAGATCTACCATATAAAAAAACAAAAAAATGTTTGATTATGTTAAGATCTTGTAGGAAAGGCTTTGTAATTTCAAGGATATATTGAATTTCATAATTTTGAAAAAGATATATATAATTAACATTATAAATTTTGAAAAAATAGCATGGATTCTCTACAATACTATTTTTTTTTAAGGAAATTCAGTTATTTAAGTATTCAACACATGCATAGAAAGATATGCATTATATTTTGCATGAAAAATAGCATACCACTATTAGAAAAAATCAAATTTCAGATACTCATACACAAGTTCTATCAATAAAAATTATATATAAGAAAGCTAATTCAATTTCCTACATTTAGTCTTTTTACACCATATTCAAATTCATTGTTGAACTACCTCAAATCATCCCTCAGAGTTAATATATTGTTATTTTTCCATGTTGACATTTCCACTTACACTTAGTACATGGGTCAAAGTCTGGTAACATAGTAGCGGTTATCTACATGGGCAATAAGATTTCATGCATCCAACAGTGATGGATCACAATCCATGAAAATCAATGATTAACTTTATGCCATGTTTGGTTGGATGGAAAAAATATTACATTTACAAAGAAATGGTACTAAGTATCAATAGGTTTGTATTACACTTGGAGGGGGTATTAATAGAGAAAATGTACTATATGATTAAAAGTTGTTGGAATTTTGTTTATGACAGACCTTTTTATATACTAAGTGTTTGTGATTTGATGATTTGAAGATGCTAAACATTTGTTTATATGCGGTTATAAAGAATTGTTTATATTCTTACTGACCTTCTTCCAATGACCCCATCGATATAGGGGCTGAGAATGGCCTTTGAATAATTTTGGTAGATCCATCCTGTCAGAAACCTTGTGGACAACCAGGACTTGGCCGAGTGATTCCAATGCGTGTGTAAATACAAAGGGTAATACAACACCATCTTCAACTAGTATCTTATCCAAAGGATAATAGAAGCTCATCTTCAACTAAATGCTTGTGTAAATACAAAGGGTAATAGATCATTAACAAGGGTCTTTCAAAGGGTATATACTCTTATCCAATACATATGGGTTTTACTTACTCTAATTAAGAGAGAGCTAAAGCAATGGAATCAACTTCATATCTTACCCGTATGAGCTATGTGAATATTACAATATAGTTAAGAGTGTAGAGTCTCAATCTAAGGTATAGGCAACTAATCACAAGAATGAAGATGCAAGTTCAAATTGCATTTCTGCTATGATATTTTCGTTGTGTTCTTATCAGTTTTCTTGGGTATCGTTAATTCTATTATATTTATGAGTCTTCATACTTTTAAGACCTTCTTTGTTGAAAATGGAAGCTAGCTTTACTTTTGGAGGAATCGTAATTAGTATCTCAGTCCATAGCATTGGAGTTAGACATTTAGATTTAAATTTGTTATTTCTTATCGTTCTGTAAATGAGACATTGACATTAAATGTTCATTGCTTGTGTTTTTTTATTACAATGCAAAGTACTGTAACATATTTTAGTTGTGGGAATAATTGCAGTGGACATTTTCCCCACGTTTCAAGGTTTGTTGCTATCTGTTGTACGTTATATTTTGTAGATTTTAAAATTGTTCTTTCTTCTAGCTTTGTAAATGAGGCTTTGACATGAAATATTGATGTCTTTTATCAGTTTATCTATCAATGAAAAGTGACTGTTACATATTTCGGTGTATCTATTCTGGAGGTTGAGGGAATGACTACAGTGAATATACTACCTATGTTTCACTGTTTGTTTTCTATTTGTTGAGTGCCATATAAATGCAGATTTTCCATAACATATTACCATGTAATATGTCATAACATATTACAATGTAATATTTCATAACATATTACATTGTAATATGTCATAATATATATTACTATAACATATTACATTGTAATATGTTCTAACATAGTAAACAATGTTATAACAGTGAATATACTACCTAAGTTTCGGTGTATCTGTTCTAGAGGCTGAGGGAATGACTTCAGTGAAGATACTGCCTATGTTTCAAAGTTTGTTTCTATTTATAATAGTTTTAAAATGGATACCATTGTTTTTTAGTTTCCTAGTATCCTTTTCACACCCTGAGAATCAAACCTTCATAAGGTTTGACTTTTGCAAGTTCTTAGCAAATACAATGCACCAACCATTTTTGGATTTTAGGGGTACCAGGTCATTCAAGTACCAGTCTCACTTCATCCATATGTTAATCCATTAAAACTACTCACATCTGGGTTATTTTAAGTCTAGGATGGTGAATGACTAGCCCACCTGTTTCTCTCCCAACCATTGAGTGGTTTCCTATGGTATGATAGCATGTCATCAGTGAAGGTTTTTTGCAGTTTTTAAAATCTTTTATGTCTATATTAGACTTTATTATCCACAATGAAGTATTCATTATAATGAAGTAGTCGACCTTCACCTTTTTTCTAGTTCAATGAGTTGATCCTACAAGAAGTTTACTAACTCTTATTCTATGTCAGCATGTTCCACCACACTGTTTCCCTGTCTATCTTTTGAAGATGTGTTGCGATTGTGATGCCTTCATTGAATGATAAATCTATGGAAGATTTTTTTTTTGTTTTTACCTCTTTGAGAAAACATACTTTTCTTCATCTTCATGATTCATTGTGGGTTATCTTAGCTTATTACCATTCATTGTGGATTAGCTTAGTTTATTACCATTACTTGAATATGGAAATTAGTACAAAACTAACTATGAGTACAACTTTCTTATATGAGTAATGGATATGATTATGAGCTACTGATTACATTGCTCTGAATATCTCATTGTGTATTAGTGAGTGATATTGCTTTCATTAATTCCATAACATTCTATGCTGTGAATCTCATCCTGGTACCAGAACAATGAGAACTATAAGGAAATAATTCCATTGAATAGGGATACTACTAACCTCTGCCCTATTTGTCTAGTTACAATTAAAGGTTGTTGTATGATCTATAACATAAGGTCATGAAACAAACAACATAATTGTTAACTACAAAGGTTAGTATATAATAAGAACTAAAGGAAATAGCTTAACCTGTAATACAAGGGGAATAGAGCCATTCCATTACTATGATATCAATAATATAAGAACAACTTAGCTTAAGGTTCAACAAGGTGATATCATGTTACCTATTTAACATAATCAATATGTAAATTGTGATATTAAGTATGTGATTCCACTTGTATGCTTTAACACTTGTATGTGATTCCAATGCTTGTGTAAATACAAAGGGTAATAGATCATCATCTTCAACTACTATCTTATCCAAAGGTTAATAGAACATTATCTTCAACCAAATGTTTGTGTAAATACAAAGGGTAATAGATCATTAACAAGGGTCTTTCAAAGGGTATATACTCTTATCCAAGACATATATGGGTTTGACCTACTTTGATTAAGAGAACTAAAGCAATGCAATCAACTTCACATCTTACCTGTCTCAGCTATGTGAATATTACAATATAGCTAAGACTATATAGAGTCTCAATCTAAGGTATAGGCCACTAATCACAAAAATTGTTGAATCATTTGACTTTCTAAACGAAGATGCAAGTTCAAATTGCATTTTTTACTTTCTTGAATGAAGATGCAAGTTCAAATTGCATTTCTACTATGAGCTTTTCATTGTGTTGTGTTACATATTTCGGTGTATCTATTATGGAGGTGGAGGGAATGTCTACGATGAATATACTACCTATGTTTCACTGTTTGTTTCATATTTGTTGAGTGTTGTATTAACGCAGATTTTTCATAACATATTACAATGTAATATGTCATAACATATTACAATGTAATATGTTATAACATATATTACTATAACATATTACAATATTATAACATATGCATTGATATTAAAATTGAAACATATGTACAGATATTATACATATATTATACATATGTAGATATATTATAACATATGTACAGATATTATACATATGCACAAATATTAAAATTGAAAACAAACTGTAAAATGTAAAATGCAAACTATGAAATGTATTTAAAACTGTTCTTTCTTCTAAATTTGTAAATGAGGCTTTGACATGAAATATTTGTTCGTCTTTTATCAATTTTTATATTAATACAAAGTGATTGTTACATATTTCAGTGTTTCTATTATGGAGATTGAGAGAATGACTTTAGTGAATATACTGACTATGTTTCAAAGTTTGTTTCTATTTATTGAGTGCTATATTAATGCAGATTCTCCATAACATATTACAATTTAATATGTCACAACATATTACAATATAATATGTTATAGGTGTTCAGGATATAAGAGCTATTTATACCAAAGGTCTGATTTGGATCACATACTTTAAGTGAATGGGTTAATATATCACATATATAGAATGATAAGTTTATTAAGAGTCATCTAATTCAAGTAACTTGTATGCCTACTACTTCTCTACCATACTCCTCTTACATTTTTTATCCTATGTCCAAAATTGTTGTTGCCAAGATTGCAAAAGTATTAAGTCTCAATTACATAGTTTTATGATGGATACCATTGTTTTTGGGTTTCTAGTAGCCTTGTCACAGCCCGAGAATCAATCCTTCATAAAGTTTGACTTCTGCAAGTTCTTGACAAATACAATGCACCAACAGTACAATGCACCAACATTTTTTAGATTTGGAAATGATACTCTAATATTACATATGTAAAAATGGATTTATAAATTGAATTCCTGAAGATCTGAAATTTTTATAAAATACAAAACATTTGCAATAAAAAGTTGGACATTTTGAAATTTTTACGAAATTTTTATAAAATACAAAATGTTTGAAATGATTGTGACTTCGTGGCAGGGGGGGAAGCCATGTGGCCAAGCCATGGGTGTGCCCACGGCTTGGCCATATGGCTAGCTCCCCGCGGCCAAGTCACAACCAATTTTAATAAGAGATTATCTATGCACAAAAAAACAGGGCATTTGAATCCAAATCTTTAACACCGGAGTGAAATACACTCGATTCGGATCTTGGCTGACTTCTCAGGCACAGACTAATCACTTAAATGCTTACTCTATTCCTAATATTTGATTGTTAAATGTCTATATCAAATTTAAAAATATAATATTTGATTGTTAAATGTCTATATCAAATTCACTAAATCCATATTTTTTATAAATAATTTTTATTAATGTGTATATCAAATTCTCATTTTTAAGTAAATCCATATTGTTTGTAAATTTAATGGTTGTGTCTATAATGAACATATAAACATGTAATTTTTAAATTGTCTTCCTATTTTATTTTTAAATTTTAGAAAAAAAAAATTAAAATGTATGTTTTAAAAACTTTTCATTATATGTATATTTTACAAATATTCCTTTACAAATTATAAGATAGGCAAATTTTTATAAAATACAAGACGTTTGAAAAGAAAAATACAAATTGGTTGGCCCTCAGCGGCCAAGTCACGCCCAATTTTGATAAGATATTATCTATGCACATAAAAGAAGGGCATTTGAATTTAAATTTTTAACACTGAAGTGAAAGATAGGCTCCTAGATGACTTCTCAGGCATAGACTAATCACTTAAATGCTTACTATATTCTTAATATTTAATTGTTAAATGTCTATCAAATTAAAAAAATTAATATTTGATTGTTAAATGTCTATATCAAATTAACTAAATCCATATTGTTTATAAATTATTTATTAATATATATATCAAATTCTCATTTTTAAGTAAATCCATATTGTTTATAAATTTATTGTTTGTGTATAATTTGAACACATACAAATGTGTATAATTATAAATTATCAAATGATTTTGTATATGTAGAAATCTAATTGACTATATATATATATATATATATATATATATATATATATATATAAACATATTTATATTTAAAGAAAAAGAAAAAGAAGAAGAAGAACAAATTTATATTTCAAGAAATAGAAGAACAAAATTATATTTAAAGAAAAAATAAATAGAAAAAGAAAATTATATATAAAGAAAAAGAAATAAAAAAAACAGATTTGTTTGTATTATATTTACAAGAAATATAATGCACACATGTGCACATAACAAATATGAAATCTAAATATTAATCAACAAATTTAAAATAAACATAAATATAAATGTTACACATAAACAAAAAATTAATACTAATTAACAAATCTAACACTAACATAAATACAAAAATATACTCTGTAATCTACAGAATCTGTCAATCTAGAATCTAAAAATATACTGTGTAATATACAAAATCTGTAATCTAAAGAATCTGGGGGCAACCCTATGGACGAGACTATATTTGTTTATGATATATAAAATTTTATTGTAATTGAGAAATCACTGAATGCTAGTTGTAATTAGACTTAATATGGGATCCTTGTAAGTTTCGGGTTATTTCATGAGAATGACAATTATGAATATTTCCGTTGTGTGTGTGTGTGTTTTTTTTTATATATTCAATAGATTCACAGAATTCTGAGTATATCATATGCAATTATGGTATAGACTTATTTTTAACCTTCAATAACACAGTTGTTTCTATTCTATTCTTATATTGAGTATGCAATTTTATTTATTTGTTTTTAAGAAAGATAATCTAATTCAACAGAGTAATAAAATCTAAATAATGAACTATTATTGAGTATCATTGTATATAAAAATATTGATACTCATAAGGAGATTATAATTTCAGCATGTTGATCTACAAATATATCAGATTAGAATTTCAGCATATATATCAGATTAGAATTTCAGTATATATATCATATCAAAATTTCAGCATGTTGATACTCTATATATAGATACAGATATGGGGTACTATAGTTGGATAAAATACACAGAGGACAATCCAATTGATATGTTAACAAAGATTTTCAATTTGGTCTCAAGTGGGAGATTGTTGTATGTGAGACCAAATAATAAAATAATTGTAATTCTTGAATTCTTAAAACTTCCATAATGTACTTTAGAAGAGTTCTCCATTGTTCTATCTTCTTCTATGAGAGTCTATATATGGATTCTTTCTCTCACATAAAATGTACAAGTAGGAGTAGATAAAGAAAAAGGTGTAGAGATTAAGGAGAATGAGTGATTCAGATCTAGTGTGAGTGTATTTCAAATCTAAATCTTTTAGCTTCAAATTTGTTCATGTGGGTTAGAGATCTATATAATTATGTTTCAGATCTATTCATGATAATATCAAATCTATATACCTGTGCATTAGATCTCTATAATTTTGTTTTAGATCTATTGTTGATTGTTGTTTTTAACCTATGAATGTTTTCTATCATTTCAATAGATAAGAGTTCCACACCTTTAAATCGAACTTATCCAAAAATCTTATCCATGTCTTTGTGATGTAGTATAGTAGGTTAAGTTGGAAACTTTTGTCAAAAGATTTGGCAAAAAATATATTTTATTTTATGGGATTATAAATATCAAATCCATAAATTGTATAACTTCGAGATTTTCAAAACTGTTGAATCTATGCATGTGATGAGAATATGCAATTCTAAATTTCAATAAAAATTGATAACCAGATTTAGTTGAAAGCAAAACAGAAACAGACAAATTGTTAACCTGTTATTCTTCTCCCTTTATGATTTATGTTCACTCTATATTGACTTATATAGTGATGATGTTAACCTCAGATTATGTTACTGTCTATTGATTTTTGGTGTACATGTTAAGCCTTATTTTATAAAAACTGGGAGTAAATTCCTTATGTTACTGTCTAAAAACTGGGAGTAAATTCCTTATTTTATAAAAACTAGGAGTAACCAAATTATGTTACTGTTTATTGATTTTTGGTGTACATGTTAACCATGTTAACCCTTATTTTGGTGTGAAATAGGGGTAAATTCATTAAAAACTAGGAGTAAATTCCTGAAGTCATAGTCACGGGACTATGACTTGGCCACGGGGGGCCAACCCTGTGGCCAAGTCGTTGGAATCCCATGGCTTGTCCCCCGCGGCCAAGTCATAGTCCATGGGACTGTGACTTGGTCGTGGGGGACAAGCCCTGTGGCCAAGTCATTGGCGTTCCCACGGCTTGGCCATGGGGCTAGCCCCCGACGACTAAGTCACAGTTACAATTCTAAACATAAATTTAAATTTAAATTTAAATTAACAAAATACAACAATAAATTAAAATTTAAATTAAAACTTACATAATTTAAATTTAAATTTGAAACATTAGATTAGGCTTACCTTCGTCCGCCCGCCAACACGATTGCCCGACCACCCACAAGACTGCTCGATCACCTGTATGACCGTCTACCAACACGACGTCTGCACCTCACAATCACCAAGAGCTGAAACTCACCTAAAACCCTCACTGAAACTCGCCTACAACCCTCACAGTCGCCAAGAGCTGACACTCGCCTAAAACCCTCACTAAAGCCTGCTTAAAACCCTCATTGAAGCTCACCTACAACCCTCATAGTCGCCAAGAGCTGACACTCGGCTACAACCCTCTCACAATCACCAAGAGATAAAAAAATGTTACAGTTATGGTGTGTGGTGAATATATAAACCATTTTTCAGGCGAAAGCTTCTTTCAGCCGAAATATTGTTTCAACCGGAATATCTTTTTGACCGGAATATCTTTCAGCTGAAAAGATATTGTCTGATGAAAAAAAATTTGTTCGACTAAAATTCTATATGAAAATCGAGAGCGTCGTTACTGTACCATTCGATTTAACGTTTAAGTGTTCAGCTGGAAGAAAATATTAGTTCGGCCAAAAAACTTTTATTTCGAATTCTGGAGATCAGATTGTCACGAAAGTGTTACCCACCTTCATAATTTCACCCTAGGGAAACTTGGGAGCATGCCCAAGGAGTGGACATGTCTTTCCTCGACAACATGGGTGCACTAGAGAGGTTGGACGACCCCATTGACACACCCATGAGGAGTCATGGTGATTGGCATACAAGAGAATGTGTTGGTCCAAGAGATAAACGGTTGATGGGCGCACTGGGTCCATGGAGGGGTTCTATGAATCGTTTGAGTGTGGGTTCACAAAGGGGTGTGACACACTTAAGAGGTGTGATGTTTTTCACAAGTGACCCTTGGAGTTCCTATAAGAGCAAGGGAACACAACCAAAGGCAACCATATCATTTTGGGGCAAGAGATTTGGAGAACAATTCTGAGGCAAGTCTAAGGCAACAAACTGAAGAAATTTTTTCAAGATGGAAGACAAGTAGCCAAGAGTGGGATGCTTTGGGAGGTTTTGGGGGAGTCTGGAAATGCAAGTCTATGGAGGAATGTGTGAGATAAAACTGAAATATGTGTTAGCTTGGTGAAATTCTACGGAAACGAAGGGACATCAAGTCTGTAGTTATAGGGCACATCTAAAGTGCACTGCAGGTGGTTTCAGAGATGGTTGTGACAAATAGTCTCAGTGTGACAGATCTATTCATGAGTTTCTTTGTGAGGTCAAGCGAGTCGTATGACTTTGTGAAATTTGTAAACCAATCTGGTAGTGCTCATATTGTAACTATTTCACAATAACAAAGACTTAGTTGTGTGTTAGGTAGGGTTTATGTCGCTTGCACTATTTTTGTGTTTATCTTCAATTGTTCCGCAGTGGTTCTCTTGGATTCTCATGTTTATGGATGTATGCTTGTATAAGACTAAGTGTTAAACTATGTTAACAATTTTCTAAGTGTACAAGAGTTGCACTAAAGTAGGAGTGTGACTCATTGACAACCTAGAACAAAATATGGGTATGCTCTAGATGAAGAGGCATAGTCTGAATGAAGTATTTTTGGTGTTCCTAGCAACCACATAAAAAATATCGCAGTGTTGTACACACTCAGGAACACTCAGGAGGTGAACGATCACAAAATATGAACAAACGTCTTGTGAGGTCGTGAAATTAAAAGTAATGAGATACTTTACAATTTAATATGGGAAACAAATTAAATAAAAAAACAAATAAATAACTATATATATATATATATACATGATAATATTTAAAAAATGAAATCAATATAAATTTATTTTAAAATTTGATTATATATACATGATAATATTTAAAAAATAAAATCAACATAAATTATTTATCAAATAATGAGAAGAAAATATTTTTATATTGATGATGAGTAACTTACACAAAGAAAAAAAAAAAATCAAATAATGAGAAGAAAATATTTTTATATTAATGATGATTAACTTACACAATAAAAAAGATGAAAAATGAAAAGTAAAATTTTCCAATACAAATGACTCCCACTATCTCAAATGACTCCCACCCTCGGTAGCTCCATGAAATTTGAATCGATGAACGAAACCCATAGAAACCAATTAACATTTGTTTTATGTGCTTCAAATAAAAGAAAAACTATACTCCAATTGACATTTATTTTATGTCGGTTTTAGCACACCCAAACAAAGCATGTATACACTCATAGACAGCGGTAGTAATGCTGCTTGGATTCCATGCAAACAGTGCCAAGGCTGCCACTCGACCGCACCAATTTTCGATGCCACAACGTCTTCCTCACTTAAATCCTTCCCCTGCGATTCAAATCCATGCAAAGAAATTTCTGTATTCATGGAGTTGATTCGAGAATGGAAATATGTGCACGAAATGGAACAGGAACCACATAAGTGTTGCTCCTGTCTACTACATTTCATAGTGCGACGGAGCATTATTTTTTAAAACAGCGGGGAGAAAATAGGTAGAAGTAGACATTGCAGATGAAACATACAAGGGAATGGATGGATGAGAAGAGAGGAAATAGACGTATAATCAAGCAAAAAAAATCTAGAGAAAAAAAAATCTCATACATTAATTTGATGTCTAACTTAACTGTGACCTTAAAAATAAATTATTATTATATATATATATATATATATATATATA
>ML776867.1:793179-806092 GCA_009831015.1 Picea engelmannii
AGTACTGGCTCTTTCACTTCTGATGCTGCTTGCTTAACTCCCTTGCTTAACCAACAGGATCAAACTCCTAACCAACATCACAATCACCACCAGAATATACCACTGCTCTTGGTGTCGCTGCTTACTTGGCCTGTCTATAAACTAGTTTATCCGTGCTTGCTTATAGATGCGTCTGTCTTTGCTTATTATGGGTAAACAACTGGATCAGAAACTCGAATGGCAATTGGTTTAGGGTCATCTGCCCGATTAACATAAACAATTGGGTCTACTGATGCTTGACCGCAGATCCTACAAAACCAGTAACAATATCAGTAGTTTACCTAGCAGTAGCACCAACAGCATCTAAGCCAGCACTAGTTCGAGTAGTGAAATTGGCTGGTTAGCCTGATAGGCAATGTATAAATCAACTGTATTGAGAGAGAAGAACCAGAAATTCCTTTTCATAGTGTTGAGAGAGAAGAATCAGAAATTCCTTTTCATATTGGAAATGAAAAATATGGTAAATGGATGCTATGTGTAAATATTTGATATTTTGAATTTTTTAATCTTATAAAACATATAAAACATATAGTGAACTAGTTTATTTTTTATTATTTAAATTGTATTTTTGAATGTATAAATGAATTCAATACCTTGAAAAACTTTTGGGACACTCAAATTATAAAGATTCAATCACTCAAATCTAGAGTTCCAACAATTTTTAAAAAAATTTCAATCAAAATTAATCTGAAAATATACTCAAATAACAACACCAAAAAATTGAACATTTAAACTATAAATTAAGCTGAAGCATTAAATTCACTGACATATTTGAAACAATTCAAAAATCTTCTATGGTAATGCATATCCACACTCACACAGCATTCAATGTTATGCACCTTCACAATTGGATAATGTTAATCGTTCACAAGTGCTTAACAAGGTGGATAATGTTCCCACACTCACACAGCATTCAATGTTATGCACCTTCACAATTGGATAATGTTAATCGTTCACAACTGCTTAACAAGGTGGATAATGTTCACATTCATAATGGAACTAAATCCATTTGCATTAACTTATTTAAAATCCCTGACAATATATATTCACCATCAAACAACATTTAATATCTAAATATTTACTTTTTTGAGTTTTTATGGGCATATTTTCCTATAAATGTTTATTGAAATGAAGTTTAAATAAGGTTTTTTCAAGGTGCTGAATCTATTTATCCATTCAAAAATGAAATTTAAACAATAAAAAATGATGATTTCACCAAAATCTGTTTGACTAGTGAAAATTTTCAAAAAATCAAATATTTACACAAGGCCCATTAAATAATGCCTAACAAAATAGATAATTTTCCTAATAATTCAATGATACAACAAAATGGATAATATTCATCGTTCCCAATGAGGACGGTTGAATGTTGCCTACCAAAATGGAATGAGTCAACTATTAGGCCAAATTATTCTTTGTACTATAATGGAAGGAGTGAACTATTAGGCCAAATTCTTTGTACCGTAAGAAAAAGTTTCTTGTAATATAATGGAATGAGTGAACTATTAGGCCAAATAATTCTTTGTACTTGTTGTAGGGAGAATTGTTGTAATAGACTTTGTGTGGGTTTGATATCCATGTTTCTTTCTTTGAATAAATGTTTCATTTTATGTTGATTGATTTTTGCATGTTAGTTGATTACCAACCTATTCCATTCACATATCTTTGCTTTATTTTCAAAATTCCATATTAGAGCCAAGAGTTTTTAGATTGGGAGAGCATAGAGATGAAGACATTCCTATTTTTTATAATTTGTAAATAGGTTCATGTTACTTGTAAGTCCTAACTGTATGCATGTGTGACTCGACAATTTTTTTTGTTCTTGAGTTGTGTGTGCATGCAACATGGGCATTGTAAGTGTCGGCACCCTATTTTTCATTTTGTATATCTTGTTGAACCTTGCATCAAGATCATCCAATATTTTCTAGTGTGCAGTAAAACTATCTATGCTTGATCACATGCCCTATTTGAGACTTATTTGTAACTACCTAAATGAAAAGTAACTTCATTCATTATGTATAAATATATATGTTTTGGAGACATAAGGTTGAAGCTTTTGATACTTGAGATCAAGAGTATGGGTTGGATAAATTTGACCTTTTAGGGTTTTGTAGGAGTCATAAGAAGAATTTGTATGCAATATGTTACATCTTATGGGTTCTTATAGAATTATTTGGGTTAAAAAATCATACTTCATGGTGTAAATGCTTATCTATTTTATTTTTTTAGGATTCTTGAGATTAAAGTATGGGTTGGAGAAAATTGACTTTTGAGGGTCTTGTAGGAGTCATAAGAAGAATTTGTATGAAATATACTAGATCTTATGGCTTCTTATGGAATGATTTGGGTTACAAAATTATACTTCATGGTGTAAATGCTTATCTATTTTTATTTTTTATGCATATATGGATGTTATCTATGATCGATGTTGCATTCTATCTTTATGTTATATAAATATGTTTATATGATTATCAACTATATCTCTCGTGAGACCTTACCTTTTTTAAGGGCATTGTAAGTGGTCATAGTGCTAGGTCTTTTTTTTTGACTCACACTTAAACCTAGGATTTAAATTATGTCAACAATTGCTTCCATTACTAAGAAAGAACAATTTTTTTTAGAAAGAGAAAACTCTATCATGAAGTGATCAAAGATGGATATTAAATACTAGTTCAAAGAGAAATAAATTGCATTTGCTACATGCATTCTCAAACAAAAATGATATTATCTTTGTAGAATTCCCATGCCTCCTCTACGAGAACATTTTAAGACAAATCAAGATTAACATTTTAATTCTTTGTAGAATTCCCATGGTGACAGCCTGTGGACGTTTTTATAGTGAATGCCTCGCCTCGCCTTGTTTCATACGTCGGGACTCCTGTTCATCTCGACTTACGTGGATTTCAAACGGTCTTTTCGGCCCTCCCATAATCTACGAAGCTTCAACTAACGTGTATTTTATGATTTAAGCATATGTGCATTCCTGGAACTCCATTATTTACTTACCAGTGTGAAATAAGAGGCATAAGTCTTGTTCGGTGGTTATTCAAACCCTATTCACGGAAGATAGGATTATCGCTACTAGGCTTCCGTGTTGTTGGGGTCATGAGATGTGATTGGCGCATCTTTTTCTTCGTCGGGCCTGCGTTGTATGCTGTTTCGATTTCTTTTGTGCCATTAATTTCTCTCAGATTACTCAATCTCTCTGTTCTTTTCGAGGTATCTAATCATGGAAAAATCTGAGAAAAAATTGGACGCCTGATGCATGGAAAATTCTGAGAAAAAACAAGTGAATGAATGTTCTTCCCTGCTTCACTGACTCCCACAAAGTAGTGGGAAAATATAACATGATTAGCTTACATCCATTGGTCACACATCATACACCAACTGCCATATGTTATAGATCACACTGTTTCACAATGGGGACGAGATCCATTGTAATTGACTTATTCTCGTCTCTCGGCCCCATTGTAACTGGGACGAGAACAATGAACACAAGTGTGAAAAACACTTGGGAATAAAGACCAGCCACAGTTGTCACACATCATACTCTCTCACTCAAATAAAGTAAAGAGAGAATCGTGTGCTGCTACAAAGCAGGAAGATGCAATGTTTGCTGGGTTAGTGTATTTTTTTATTTTATTAATTGATTGATAAGATTGGGTATATATTGGTTGAGTGATTAATGGGGTGTTGTCGAATTGTTCTATGAAATGGATTTTTAGTTAGAATCACCTAACATAAATCTATATGACATCAAGATTATATATTGTTTAAAATCTATTTTTGAATATAGAAATGGATTTAGCTTGCTGAAAAACCTATGGGACACTCGAATTACACAGAAATAAGCACTCAAATATACATGTAATTCATTTTTTCCATTATCTTTAACCTGGATTTATTAGAAATATTATAAATACATATCTATAATCAGAATATTCTATAAAAAAAAAACATATAATTTATTATTAAAACTTATATTTTTTCAATTTAATCATATTTAATCAACAAGTTAATTTTCTACTAAATTCATGAATATATTTTTTTAGAAAATAACTAATTAATAAAATTTCACCCCTAAAAAATATTCTAATTTTTATAAGTAAATAAATTTAAAATAAATCAATAAAATAATATACTTTTCAACTAAATTGATGAGTATATTTTTTAGAAAATAACTAAAAATAATTAATTATTAAAATTTCACCCCTAAAAAATATTCTCAATCTTTATGAGTAAATAAATTTAAAATAAAATAAAATAATCTAATCTAAGTATATCAACATTTCTATTATAACATATTAAATGTATATAAAAACTTGAAAAAAGATTCATTGTACCACAAGTTATTATATGTTCTATTTTACTAGAACATATTAAATGTATATAAAAACTTGAAGAAAGATTCGATGAGAAATTAGGTGAGATGAGATGCTCATTGTGCATCTCTTTATTCTTTGTATTTGTTGTAAGGATAATTGTTGTAATAGACGTTGTTTTAGTGCATTCATTTATTATTTTTTTGTATTTGTTGTAAAGAGAATTGTTATAATAGAGGTTGTCTCACTTTATTAGTCCTTGTTGGAAGGTTTGGGATTATAGCAATGAGTTCATGGTTGATTTAACATTAGTTTATGATTGACTTTAAATTTTTTTAGAAATTCTAATGTTTAACTTAGGAAGTTTCAATTCATATATTTTAAAATAAATAAAAAATATATTTGTTACAATTTTATTGGTTGATAACTTTGAAGTGTTATTGTCAGTGTCACTTCTTCTAATACTTTAATTAATGTTTATTTCACTTCTTCCAATTGCCACTCTTAACTCAATTACTCACTTACCTTGAAGTGACCTAACCTTCAGTGTTTTCACGCTCTCCCATTCGTCTTGTTATATCTGTCGATAGGCATGGTATATAGCTTTGAGTTAGGCTTGACTTTCTATTAGTTCATGGTTGACCATAAAATATAAACCCCTTTATCCAAAGTTTTAAAAAATAATTATTTATTTTAAATTTTAAATCTCATTTATGTGATATCTTATTGGCCAAAAACTTTGGAGTCTTATCGCTGTCTTCACTTCCCCCAATGTAATTGTAATAAATATTTCTTGTTATATATATATATATATATATATATATATATATATATATATATATAGTCAAAAGTTGGGGGCCCATCTTGTTAAATAAATAACCCTTTGTTCTCATTTAATGGGTACCTTTTTCCTAGGCACATTTAAATAAAATAAATTAATATTTTGTAGGTAAGATTCAAATGGATGACAATTGTACTTTTTCTTTCACAATTATTTGAGTGTTAAAATAAAATAATATAATATTTTGTACAATTCAAAGTTGATGACATTTGTATTTTTTTTTCACAATTTTTTTAAGGGTTAAACTTAAATATAAGTTTTATTTTTATATTACAAATTTTGAGTGTTAACTTTAAATATAAGTTTGAGCGTTTTACAATGTATAATCTAAATGTTTTATGAAATTGAGTTTTTTTAAGATCATTCAAAATAATGTGAAGGGATATTGGTTATTATACCCGCCGTTTGTGGTGGTATATAGTATTGGATATGTTATTGATCGTCTATTAGCTGGGGTTTGACTAAAATAGTTTTGAGCATTTTTAAAGGTATAACATTGCAATTTGATTTTTTTAATTATTTTAAAACATTCTTCTAAATTGTGATTAGTTGTTCAAATGCATCTCTTATTGCCGCGGCTGTGGAAGGATCTTCAATGGCTACGGAAGGATCTTCAACGTCATTTAATGAGATGAGGCTCAACATCCTTTAATGAGATGACGTTTGCCTGCCATATTCAACAAATGAATTTGTTATTCATTTGGACACACGCAGTGAATTCAATACAATTGTTGTTTTATTTTATTATACCTACATAGCAGCAGTATACACTGCCATGAACCTTGTTCAAAGTAGAGTGTGATGGACGCCCTTCAAATAAATACATACACTGTTTGTTTTGTAGTTGGCGAGAGATCATGTGTACAACTTGACTTTGATAGTGCGTGGACCCACAACATTAACACTGTTATCCGACTAGACCTGCAGAGTGAAGTGAACATCCTCCATTTCATCCACTTCAGTAGAACGCGAACATAGAATTGCATGCATGCTTTCACCTACGCATGCGCACACGCAAAAGGAGGCAAATTATATATAATATTTTAAACACTCTATCTTCATTTATTTATAGAATATAATTCTTTTAAGATAGACATGAATAGCATACGCACGGAAAAGTTTTACATCACCTCACCTCACCTCACCTCCCTCCTCTCCCTAGAAGGAAGGCATGAGACATGAACATATACCCATAATAGGTTCATGCGCATCACTGGATCTCCATTACGCTACGCGACTCTCCCCACTTTCGTACAAACATGAGAGATAATGCTTTGCTGCTCTGTACATGTTTCCACTTATACGTATGTGCCTAATAATAAGATTCTTTTGCTATATATAAAATTATTTTGAGAGGAGGAGGTTAAATTGTAATTGGGTTTAATATTAAAGTTTTATGAATGGGTTAAAAGTTATGTATTTTTAAATATTATTTGATTTTTATTATGCACTTTTATTAATGGTTATACGGATTACTTATTATTAGTGATAGTTGGAACTATTTTTTCTAGTAAGATTTAAAATTATTTTTAATTTCAATTCATCTTCCTCTAACATAAAGAAATAAGATAACAATTTAAGATCCAAAAATATTTGATACAAATTAAATTATGATAGATTTTATCATCTTTGAAAAAATAAAATAAATCTTTAAATCTCAATAAATTTTAACATTTAAAAAAAAACCATAAATCTAACCAATCTTATAAAACATATTTTAATTATTTATTTTAATTTAAAAAAAAAAATTAATATAACTAAATGCACAAGTAATAAATATTTTTTGTCAAAAGATAATAATTGAGGGTTCTTTGTTATTCAAAATGTATAATGAACCATAACTTGAATGGAACTATAATATTCATAAATATAATAATAAATAATATATTAGATAATAAATATAATATAAATATAATAATGCATAATAATAAATTTATGGTACAACTTTTTTATATTTAGATGTGGTGATTGGTGAAATTCATTGATTATGTAATTAATTCTACATATTGAAAGACGTGAAAGAAGCAATAACACTTCAATTCTATCAACCAATTAGAAATGAGAAAAACAAATATTTTTATTATATAAAAATATATATATTAATGTCACATCAAAAGCAAACTCATTGTTATAGTCCTAAAAAAGATTGAAATAATATAAGATCACTTAAGTGTGTCAATGTTCAACAAGATCAATTTAGATCAATGGGTCAAAAATAAGATCTTATATATTATTTAGTCAATGAGTAAAAAATAACTTCCATTCCTCTCTAATACAGGGCAAAATACAAAAACGTCTACAAATTAAGCAAAACCCTCTACAATGGCTAGCAACTGCAGGATGTTAGCATACTTATAGCTATTCTAGCTGTTTCAACTTCGATATTGCAAAAGGAATATCTCCATATAAATAATTATAAGAGACATCTGTGCAGCAACATTTAAGATGAAATCAAGTCAGGGCATTCTATGAAATAGAAATATAAACCATAAGAATGATGACTAATAGATTTGACTAAAGGGATGTTTAGAGGCACACAACAACTTGGTTTAGCATCATATATCTCTTCAAAAGACTGTTGTTTTTAGCATAATACTTACAATTTATCTATAAAAATGGCAATATATTCATCTTGAACCAGACCTCGAGTGTTGGGATATGGTGAGATCTGTTTTTACCAAGTTGTAGTTGACTAGCAATTTTTTCTTGGACAGGTAAACGTTTGAAAATAGACTTTCCTAGATGGGTGAGGTGGGCATTTATTAGGGGATTTTCATGGGTTTTTCATGTGCCATATGGACATGGCCCGCTTTAAGCAATATCTCCATATAAATAATTAAATGAATAGATTATGAGTGTGACAGTGCTTCACGAGTACCTTATAGCCTGAAGTATAAAGCGCAGATGCTCAGAACAATAATTTATACGCCACGTATCATTCAGCGCTTCGTCAAGTGATGGATTGGAGTTCTCCACAGGGAAGTCATTCACTCCTGCAACCAAGTTTTGGCGTTATCTCCCGATCTATTGCAACCAGTCATGAAATGAAAATCGATAATGTGATTTTCTTACCATTTTCTGTTATAAAGATAGGAGGATTATTATACCGTTGTTTTACATAGATTAGTAAATCCCTTAGTCCTAGTGCATACACATAAATCCAAAAGGATGCCTGCACAAATTTTATAGATAACAATAAGCATATATGATTTTAACGTTTAAATCAGACTCTATAAGGTGGGCTCAATGTTAAGCTTGAATATCAATATTTATCTACAAGTCTTGTCCTTAATATTTAGCATATCTTGAGTCCTATTGGCACTCCACTGCGCTCTATTGTTGAAAGCACGTCATATGAAAATCAAATGTTAGTAAGTAGAAAGAACTTCCTGGATATACTACTAGAATTTTAGGGTTAGTTTATTACATGTTAACAGAATAATGCAATAGTAAATGACGAGCCTTACAAATGAGATTGGCTCCATAGTCCCTGTTCCAGACAGAGTTCACGTTGGTTGGGTCCAAACAGTTAATTGCGTACTGACTTGTACAATAATTCATTCTGAGGAAGTCGAAGGATCCTTTTAACTGTTGAGATTGTTGCTTAGTGAACTTTAACAAATGATCACCAAGTCTATCTCTCATTGTAAATGGGTAGTCCCCTGACGTTACTAGATCGATAAACCTGCCACACAAAAAGTAATAGTGGAACAGAGACTAAACAAACAAATAAGGAAATATAATAGCAGGAAATTGATGAACCTAACAAGAGCCAAAAGAAAAAAACCAACTGACCACAAAAGAATCTAATATTAAATTGTAAACACCTAAAACAACTGACAGAAGTAATACCATCCAAGCATGAAATCCACTGCTCTCTGCGCTGCATCTTGGTCTTCCTGAGATGTGGAATAAGGATAAATCCAGTTGCAGACTAAGGTAAGCCCTATAGAACCCTTTTTCTTGAGTTGCAAACATTTTCACAACATTTAATCTCTCTTTGTGAGTCCAGCTAATAATTAAAAACATAGCTAAAACTGAAAGAAGGTAATAATGAAAAACTAATGAAAAGCTTAAATGCACAACCATTTCACGTATAATTAGAGATCGACTAAGTAAAAAAGACCTGCTTAGATTTATACCGAACTTTGGAGTTATGAAAGGTTAAGAGGATCAAAAGCTTTGCACATGTTTTATTTATTTTTTCAATTTCATTTAGTAACGAGATTATCTCAATCTTCTTCCAATAGTACAGCTTATTTGTGGATGCATAATAGAGGCATGGCTACTTAATAGATTCCAAGCTTGTTGGTCGTACACTTTCCGTCTGCATTTCATTTTTAGGCCCAATAGAAATGTACAATTTAATTGATCGATAAGACAATCAGAATGATAAAGTGGCTTAAGTATCATCATTTACAACTATCAAATTAGGAAGGTCTGATGGAAGGAGTAGGATAATAGGGTTTTTTTACAGATATGAGGCAAAAATTCAACCATCAAATTGGGAAGTTCTTACAGGAGTAGGATAATGACCTTTTATGGAAATTAGGTCATTTTCTTTTTTCTTCATGGAAATTAGGTATAATCCTAATATACTAGGGTTTTCAAAACTTATGCATCTATACTATCAAAATCTACAATTTCAATAAATTCCAGCATAGATTGAATAACAGGTGGAAATTCGACTATCAAATGGGGAAGATCTTACGGAAGGAGTAGGATAATGGGCTTTTTATGGAAATTAGGTAAAAAATATTTTTGCTTCATGGATTGCACATATCAAATTCATGGAAGGAGTAGGATAATGGGATTTTATGGAAATTAGCTAAAAATCCTTTTTGCTTCATGGATTTCACATATCAAATTCATATATTGCATAATCCTATTCTAGTAGGGTTTTCAAAACTTCTGCATCTATGCTATCAGAATCTACAATTTCAATAAATTCCAGCGTAGATTGAATCTACAATTTCAATCAATTTCAGCATAGACTGAATAGCAGGATTCCAATGAAAATAAATTGGGAAAGAGACAATTCATTGCACTCTGCCCATTATGTCATTCCATACACAAAATGGGCAAAGGTAAAATCATCATCAAAAGGCTGGGATTTGAGTTAATTTGGTATATTATTGCCTCATAGATTAAGGCCTAATCGATCTCGGTTGTAGTAGCCTTTTATGCAGCACGTTTGGTAACTGTATCCTGTGTTACATATGTTACCATGAACGTATGCCAGCCAACTATATATTCGAAGTTCAAACCCCAAAATATATCACTTCCCATTTCCATAATGTTTATGGCTTAACCACTGTAAATCCAATTGTACGCAAATCAACACTTTTATGTTCTCTGAAGTATTTTGAAATAAATCTACATGCTAACCAATTGCAAGACCCATCATGGAAACTGATGTTAGCTTCAACTTTTAGTAGGCTTTTGTGCGTAGAAGAACTACTCCACCTTGTATTTGCTCCTATATTCTTCCACAGCAGCCGCATGTGCGAGAAGCATGTAATGGCCCGTGGTGTACATTTCATCTGCAGCTGGACTCTGAAAACTGCAAAGGCCAGGAGCCAGAACTCTGAGATCATATCCTAAGTTACAATACATAGAAGTTTCGTTCAATGTTATCCACTGTTTAACTCGATCACCAAATAATCGGAAACATGCTTCTGCATAGGCAGTGAAATCAGTCCTGCATCATGCTATCATTATAAATAAAAATGAATGATCCATACAGGATGAATATCAAAGTACAGAAACACAATTTTTTCTATAAAATATTGTAGAAATCCTAATCATACACTATCTATGGAATCAAAAATCCTCCATATTCATCCTCCAGAGACTTGGGAGTATCCCAGTGAAACAACGTGACAGAAGCTTGGATTCTTGCAATCAACATCGTTAAGAGAGAGAGATGGTCAGAACCTAATAAATAGCCCACATTACATGTGATATCGATCAAGCTATATTAGGAGAGAATATTGGATATAACCATTCTGAAGGAGTTCATTGATGAGGTTGTTGTAATAGGTTACTCCTTCCTCATTGATCTCTCCTTTTCCTTTTGCAATAATTTATAAACATTCGCCTAATGGACATCACAAATATCAAACTGTGAGAATTAATAACATTAATTGAACATTGAGCACTGAGAATGCATTTGGTGATTAATTTACTTTGTTGGAACTTACTTGGAAATATTCAAGGCCATGAAATCAAGAATCTGTAGGTATCCACTCCCATATCTTTCAGGAGTTTCACATCTTCCTGCAAGATATATGCTTGTCCAATAAATTTAAGCTAATGATATTGATTAGAGAAATTTTTATGAATTTTCCACATATTTAAATGGCATCTTTAGTGTGCCGAATTCAAAGGATCGATTAAGAATTAGAACAAAACACTCAGTAACAAAATACTGACCTAATACCCAACATTATTGAGAATAACCAATTTAAAAAATACCTTATAACGATGGTACTGATCCACTGCTACATCACCGTTACTTCCATCAAGAATTTTACCTGCATTGCAAAGTGAAACACACACATCAACAAACATATCCTTACAATGAGATTCCCTCTAAAGGTGAACCAAAGAAGAAAAACAATCTGACCTGGTGTTCGGGAAAATGAGTCCCAGATGCTTGGACCTTTTCCACCTTCTTTGGCAGCTCCTTCACACTGCATTAATCATTAATGCATACAAGAACTTTAAGTGTTGAATTGGCATTACATGATCTTTACACATTGCATTTGCTCCACTGTAATTTAAGTGTGCAGTCAAAGCACACCGTTGAAAAGATGCAATGCAGAGAGGACATGTTCATTCAAACCCTCCATCACATGTATGGCGACCTCCAAGACACGAGTCCTCGTTGCCAGATCCAAGAAACGCATGGCAATCCACAAGATAAATCCTACACCTGTGCAAAGCACACATATTGCAATCGACGCCAACGCGGGGTTGAATTTGGAAAACGCGCGGACGCCATTCAACATACGCTCTGTTAAACAAGAACTTGCCTTTGGAAGAATCCAAAATATGGAAGAGGACCTGCACCTTTCGCAGTGAGAGTGGAGGCTGTGCTAATGCCATGTATCATATATGAACTGTAGTCTAGATATTATAATTCCTCTACACGATGAAAGCAATTAGAAGAAAATCCACACAGAGCACACATGGCTTGAGAGAGTTCTGAAGAAGAAGAATTAGAAGAAATCGCCTTACCAGCAGCTGCATGTGAGGAGTCTGAGTCGTGGTCCTCGGTCAAGCTCCCCGCCTCTTCACTGCCTCCTCTCATTGATTCAGCTTCACTGTCTCCTCTCATTGATTCAGCTCCCATCGCCTTCTTGAATGCTGTCGAAATAGAGTTTAGCTCGCTCTGCAACCTTGGAATTGGGTGGTGGATATAACCAGGAAATATACCTTAGCACGGTGAAAAGATAACCGGGTAGAGAAAGGAGAAGTTCGGCAGTGCAGCAATGCAGTGGAGGGAGGTCAATTAAAAAAACAACACATGGCATGATTTGGCGAGAGGGAGAGTTGGATATGGTGCAATAGCGTATGCGTATTGTTATGACCATAGTACAATTGGCCCTTCCCTCTCTGCTCTGCTATGTGAAATTGTCAAATCTATTATTTGTGTTTACATTGAAAGACGTGAAGCCTGCAATAACACATCAAACATATCAGCCAA
>ML776867.1:809024-835025 GCA_009831015.1 Picea engelmannii
ATCTTATGAGTGATTATGGAATGATTTTGGTTAAAAAAAGTATACTTAGTGGTGTGATTTTTTATCTGTTTTTCTTTTTTATCAATATATGGATATTATCTATGGTTGATGGTGCATTTTAGCTTTATGTTATAGAAATATGTGTTTGCGATTCTCAACTATATGTCAGGTGAGACCTTACCAGGTTTTAAATGGTATTAAAAGTGTCAATAGAGTTGAGCTCTTTGTTTTTGGCTCATGCTTAAACCTAGGGTCTAAATTAATGCCAATAATTGGTTCCATTACTAGGAAAAAATAAAAAACTTAGAAAGATAGAACTCTATCATGGAAGATATTCAAGATTGGTTCGAAGAAAAAGAAAATGAGTTTGCTATATGTTTTCTAAAACAAAAATGAGATTTTATTTACAGAATTCCCATGCCTTCTCTAGGAGTTCATTTTAAGACAAATTGAGATTAATATCATATGTTGACTCCAAGAACCAAAGGCGTGGAATAGAGAAAATATTGAAACCCTCAAGAATTGATATAACAAGTGTGTTATAGACCAAGCATCCAAATATATTATGAATGAAATAAAGAATGTGTTTTTACCCTGAAGTGTTTTCCTATTAAGTAAGGGTGCCATTCCTCAACTTCATGCAGTATGGATAACATTTCCTTCTCATGAATGGGTTTGAGTAAGTTTTTCCTTTAAGTTCGCAAATTTCAAAAGCAGGGGACATTCCTTTTTACATTAAAGTTACTCCAATTTCCATGTCGCGAAGCATCACATTCCACAACAAAGGTTTTTTGAACTCAAGCATGGCCAAGACAAGAGTGCTACACATGGCCTCCATATGTTTCCCAAAAGTTTGGAATATTTCTTGAGTCTAATAAAATGAATCATTTTTCAATAATGATGTTAGAGGTGTTTCTATTTGACCATTGTCCTTGACGAACTTGCAGTAGTATCACTTCAATCCTAAGAATCCCTTAATAATCTTCACAATTTTGGGAATAAGCCATTCTACCATAGTTTTAATTTTTTTAGGGTCCACCTTGATGCCCTTATGAGATACAAAATGCCCCAAATATTTGACTTCTGGAAACCCAACGACACACTTGGAATGATTAGTATACACTTGTTGTTTCTCCAATAGTTCCAAGATCAAGACAACATGTTGTACTTGCTCTTTCATAAGATCAAAAAATATCATCAAAAAATTAAAATATCATCAAAAAATACCAACCCAAATTTCATAAGATCTTGTAAATAGAATTAATCAAGCTTTGAAATTTGGAAGGTGTATTAATAAGGCCAAAAGGGATCACCAAAAACTCATAATGACCTTCACATGTTCTAAAAGTTGTTTTGGAAATATATATTTCTCTCATTCTAATTAGATGATAACTTGAACGAAACCTCCAACTTAGTAAAGAACACTTATCCATGCAATTCATCTAACAACTCATCAATAAAAGTAATAGAAAACTTGTCTTTAATGGTGATCATATTAACTTCTCTATAATATAGACACATACACCATGAAGAGTAATTTTTTCAACTACCACATGGTACTAACATGGCATCAGTCCTCATCCCACCGGGATATCGGCCTAATGGAGTATCCTCCCACTGGGATACGATAAGTTCCACGTAATTGTAATATTGATGTAAATTGGTTCTTGTTGTTGCAATATTCTAGTGTTTTATGGGTCGGGACTTTCGTCAAACACTTGGTAATTATACCTAGTTGTCACTATAAAGCCTCTTTCTATTTCTTGTAGCTTATTTCTAATGCAGAGATTATGTCAAACACTTTGTAGATTCACTCAAAACCCTCTTTGATCAACCCCTAATGTTGATATGATGTTTAATGCTTGTTGTTTGGTTGTGTTTTCATGTGATTATTGGCTTAAGAGTTTATACAAACAGTTTGGAGCATTACAAAGGTATTTGGCACATATCATAAGACAACAGTATTCAAATGGACATTAGATTTAACAATAGAAACTTACAGTCAATCTGATATACTTTATTATTTCTCCAAACTAGGTAAGTACAATAGCAAATAACTCACAAGTTTTAGCTAAAAACATTGGTACTCATTTGTACATACTACTGGAAGTAAGGGACAATAAATGACACTTAGATGGTTGCTGAAGATCACTAATTTTATGATCCCCTTCACACAGAAAATGACTCCAACACAACCCATGGCCTCCTCAAAGCACAAATCGGTCTAGCTAGTAAAGAAAATGGTCCAGCAGCAGCTAAACTCTATCCAGCAAGAAAGTTTGGCTTTTTTACAACATAATCTTTGCCCATCATTGATGGAACTCGTCCCAACAAGGAAAACTCGACCCTGTAATGAAGGAAATTTCCACAGAAACAAAGATTCCCCCTAGGTTATGAACTTAGCCTAGCCAAGCAAGAAAATTGGCCACAATAATAAACTCGCCCCCCATGGATGATAGATTTGGCCCATCAAGCAAGTAACACTGCCCAACCAATAAATACTTGGTTCTTCTTCAAAGAATAGACTTCCCCAAGAGAAATCAATCTCTACCCAATGACATCCATTGCTAGTGTTAAGGACTTGGCCCCCAATAGAATATTTTGGCGTCTTTAGTAAATATTTGGCCACCCACAAGGAATTTTGTCTCTCTCTCTCTTAAGAAATCAGCCCCACAAATAAGATATGGCCTGAACAGATAGAAATTCGGCCCTACCCAAGAAGAATTGACTCCTTTGAAGAAGATTATGCATGTCAAGAAGATCTTTGTTGGACACACCGACCACACTGAGAGGGGGGGTGAATCAGTCTAGGGCTATTTTTCAACTTCCCTTCACAAAAACTCTTTAGTTAGCAATCACCATTTACTCATCACTTATTACTATCATTTATAGCCAGTTGTATGTGAACATATATCAGCAACAGATAACAACCACATATATCATCAATAATCCATCACCACAAAGAACACAAGATGTATGTACAATTTTCTTTTTATTATGGACTACAATCCTTGGGTTTATCAGCAACAACTGAATAGAGTATCAACTCCACAAGAGCACCAGCTCTGCAATGCAAGACTCAGCTTACACAAATCAGCACCAACTGAGAAGAGGATTCAATCCTCAACAGATACCAATCTGTCAACAGGTACACGACCTATTAGTAGTGCAACACATGTATGTACACGCCCTACCAATAGTGCAGCCCGCGTATGTACGCGGTCTTGATCACAACAATTTGTGTATGCCTCCTGAAGAACTAGGGTTTTCACTCCTTGAAAACTCAGATCCTATGCAGCCTCTGTCACATCCACTTCTACCTTTTACTGTCCAATTTGTACCATAACCAATCACAACAAATCTATGTTGTCCAACATCTTACTCATGCTCCCCAACCATACAATACGAATGTTATTTAATCATGTATAAGTAACCAGTATACTATGGAAACCATATCAATACTGAAACATCAGAGTTTTACTCACTCATTCGATCAACCAACATAACCATATCACAATAGCCATACCAAGAATGCCTTAAGAATTCACCATACTATAAGAAAAAGTATCCATCAAGAAAATCATGTAACCATACCAGAACTTCTATGGCAGATCTGATCCCATAGAATGTAGATCTGGAACTTGCTTCAGAATTCAGGAACCTGGCACCAACTCTCACTCAAGTCTTCATGACTCTTTCCAGCTGTATGCGCTCTTACCTCCTTCAACCCGTGGGTGTACGCTCTCTAGCTCATTGCAGCCCGCGTACGTATGCACTTTGACCCATTTTTGCTCACATACTCCTTCAGAAACTAGGGTTTTTGAACTTCTGAAATTTTCACCATCAAGATCTCAGACTTATAGAAAATTTGATGAGTCCATGAGATCCTGCAATGACTCTCTTACAGATAATAGATATTCAATGTATGCTCAAGAGATATATTTTACAAGAGACCCTTGCCTCTTATTTATACTCTCTAAGTAGCTTCCTTTAGAAGGATCCACTTAGCCACTTTGTCCACATATCCACTTTATCCACATAATCACCTTTATCCAACTTTGTCCACTTAGCCACTTTGTTCACATGGACACTTGTCCACTTAACCCACTTTCCTTATTTTAGGGTTAACCCACTAATAGCCACTTTCCATAATTATAAAGTTCTCCATTAACTTTATTGTTTAAATAATCCTCTTTGACTTTATCACTTCACTTTATTATTTAAATAATTTCTTCTTTGTAAACACTTTGACTACCTTTGACCTTTTGGAGCTTCTAGCCAACACATGAGGGTCCTCCAACTTCGTAAGTCCATAACTCTCAAACCGTGAGGAGTTATTTGACATTCCACATACCACCAGAAATGGAATGACAAGCACTATCCATGTAGGATAGTTTCACTGACAAATTCATTGATATTCCTCTCATTATTCCATAATTAATCATGGGTTATCTAACCATACTTCTAGGATAACTCAACCACAAAGTGTCTTCCCATGAGGGATTTCATCATAAGGGGACCACTTTGGAGTTTATCCATTTTTTCTTCCTATAAACCATGACAAGACAATAATTAGTCATCTTTACATCAATCCAACTAGAATAACCCATGACAACACATCACTATGACATTGTCCCTTTGTCATTGATTCCATGCATGACCACATGATCCAACGATCAATACATTAATGCATCAATCTATCTATGCATCATATATCAATTAAAACACACCGATCCATCTTCATCTATGCATTATATATCAATGGAAACACATCGATCCATCTTCATCTATGCATCAATCCATCTATGCATCATATATCAATGACAACACATTGATCCATCTTCATCTATGCATGACATAATCTATCTATGACCCCACTTGAAATCAATCCATTGACAACAATGAAAATACATGATTCATCAATCACTACATCAATATACTATGAAAATACATTGTTCCTTTGACATCAATGACAACATGATCCAACAATCTCCCCCTTTGGCATTGATGGAAATACCAACATTGATGTCAACACCAATCATTGATGGCAACATGTAGACATGTCATTGTTGTTCATCAATAATCATCTCAATCACATCAATGTGACTATCTATCCCCCTTTGACATCAATGGAAACGAGTAGTTCTCTCCTTGGGGTTACTCCCCCTGCCTGAACTCTCCTTGGGGTTTCTCCCCCTACTTGAATTACTTTGATCTTCCTCTTAATAATATCTCCCCTTTTGAACAAGGGATATCACTTTGATGTAATGTTGAAGATATATCGCTCATGTTCCCCCTATGACCATTGTTCCCCCTGGGACCATGCCTCTGTTCTCTTTCTTCAAGTATTTACCTTTGCATCTGATAAATATATCCTCCTGGAATCATGGGAAGAAGAATGACTCCCCCTATGGGTATGTCTCCCCCTATCTTCTCTGCAATATGAACAATATGCTACCACTGCAATATGCTTCTATTGCAAATGCTACTGCTCAACTAGAACATAGATCATCTGCTCAAGAGTTATTCTCTCTTCCTATGATGATCCTTAGAGCTGTTCATGCATCAAACTCATGACATACCATACACCATGAAGAAAAATATATGTCAACAATGAATAGAGAATCATAAACAAAACATCAACCATGTACATCCTGTGTCATATTGTGTGCCAACCATGCACAACACCCATGTACATCAACCGTGTACATCAATACCATACAATATACCATAAGATGTCATCAATGGAGTGTATCAACCATATGCCAATATCATGTGCCAAATTTGTACCAACCGGATGCCTCTACCAACATCCCAACCATGTGCCTCAAACAAGTGTCATATCACTCATGATATGCCTCTACCATGAACCAAGTGCCACAACCAGGTATCTCAATCAATCAAGTGTCTCGACTATATCATCCCATACATCATGTACCAAAGTATATGCTAAAACAATTAATACCAATGATGTACTTTAGCCAAGTTCTATCACCCACAAACATATACCATCTATGAGTGCATCAAAATTGCACTAAACATGTATCACCACATGTACCAAGAAAGTGCATCAACCATGCACCAAACCTCAACAAGATGAACTATAATTAAAATATGTTCCCATACATGTATGCCATATCAATCATAAACCATGTGCCAATCATACTGATAGCAGGTGCCTCTAACAATGTACCAAGATTGTACCAATCATGCATCAACTATAGAGAAAGCTATGACTCATCAATGATGTACAACATAACCACCTCATCCACTCATCAACTACATGTCCCAATATGTAGCCCATCCACATGCCAAATGCATGCACCAAGATATCCAATAAATATGCCTCTAACATCATAAGATATATCAATGGATCTCAAATATGTACCAGCCATGTACCCTAACATATCTACCTCAACCTCCATTCAGTACAACAAATACTAATCATCCAAAAATACATGTACTAGAAGTGTGCCTCAATAGATAAATGATATCTCTAGCTAGCATCATAATGATATATCTCATAACCAAAGTGCCATAACTTCATTGTCGCAACCACCATTGTTCCTCAACAGAAAGTGCCCCAGTAAGTATAATGCATCAAGGATAGAATTTCAAAATTCAACCATATGTCACCACCATACATACATAAATTATGTATGCCAACATGTAATCATGAAAACCTGCAACAAACCATGTTAGACCCTACAACAAACCATGTCAGACCCTGCAACACAGAGTTATACTATCATACCATGATGCAACTCACATGCATAGCCCTTTTCAAAATCTATCTCCATAGGTACGCGACCTGTTATACATACAACTTGCATATGTACACGACATGTCTATGAGTTAGCTCTCATATGTACGTGGTTGCTACTATTTTAGCCCGTGTATGCTTTAGAAGAAGTCAAACTTGAGCTTCCCTTGAGGCTACCATTATGTTCTGGTTGTTCAGTCTTCTTTACCCACTTATGATGGTGTTCCATCTTCTCAGATCTTGAACTCTGAGCTTCCAACTTTTCAAAATTGTATTTCTTTCTAACTTCATGTGTTCTTCTAGTCATGCTAAATGAAGCACTTCTCATGGACTGTCTTCTTGTGTTCCAGCAATCCTGGGATTTATGCCCAAACCCACTACATTTGTAGCATCTCATGGTGTGACAATGAGAGACAATGTGTCCTACTTGATTACATCTCCAACACCTTAGGGTGTTATGAAATCTTTCATTATATTTCCTTGCATAATATCTGTGTTCCAAAGCCTTGTGACCATATTCATTACATGAGTAACAGTGAACATTTTCATACCTTTGCTTTGGTGTCCATTTTGAAGGTTCTCTCTTTTGAATTTGCTTTGAGGTGTAAAGATGGTTAGCTTCTTGATGTCTTCCTTGTTTTTTTCTTTTGAAATTTCCTTGCTTTGTGTAGATGGTTTACTTGAAACATTATTTCTATCTTTTGAGAATGAGGGACTTACCTCATGCTTCTTTGAGGTGCTTGCTTCTAAATGTGTAGCTTCTTTGTTGTATCCAAGACCTGATTTATCATTTGGTGATCTTTGACTATCCAAGATTTCATTCAATATTGTTGAGCTATTCAAGAATTTGTTTGACTTCTCTACCTTCTTTCTAAGATCAACAACTTCAACTTCCAACTTGTGACATAACTCTTCCTTTTCATTTACGTGATTCTTTAATAGTTCCTCTACCCTTTTGGCTTCTTCAATTTCTGTCTTGAAATGGATATTAACTTCAAGACTTTTGCTAATCTCATCATCTTCCTTCTTATTTTCTCCTATTTCATTCTTTAGTATTTTGATCTCTTCTTCTTTTTCTTCTAATTGAGTCGTTTTACTTTCTTCTTGTTCTTTGAGCATTTCCTTTAGTTTCAAAATATACTTTTTATTCTTTTCAATAAACCTTTTAGTATTCTAAGAAAGATAGCTATAGTCTATATAAATATGGTCATATTTGTATTCATATGGACCCCAATCAACTTTCTTTTTAAGATTTTAAAGTTCTTCTTCTACTTCTTCCATGGGATAACTTTCATCTAATTCTACACAAACTATTTCTAGATTTTCCTCTTCACTTGTAGAGAAACATTCAACATCATCACATTTAGAATTATTGAAATTAGAGGATTTTGGATATTCTTTACCTTCATTGATCTTGATGGAATTGTCTTCAAGGTCTTCCTTTTTGCCTTGGTATGTCTTCTCTAGATTTAGCCATAGATCCTTGGCGGAAGTGCATTGTCCCATGCTTTCTTTGATAGAAATTGAGAGTCCATTGAAAATGGTCTTGAGAGCCAATGCATCATTCTTCTTTTCTTCATTTTTAGATGCAAACTTTGACTTATTCTTCAAGGGAACTGATCCACCAATAACTGCTTTCCAAACACCTTCTACTTTTTCCTTCAAATACACTTTCATTTATATTCTCCATGTTGAATAATTTTCCTCATCAAGTATTGGAACTTCATCATCCATTTGTGTTTCCATGGATCTCCTCCAAGCTTGTTAAGTCTTATAGTGAAGGCCTTCTCTGATACCAATTTTTGGACACACCAACCACACTGAGAGGGGGGGGTGAATCAATGTAGGGTTCTTTTTCAACTTACCTTCACAAAAAATCCTTAGTTAGCAATCACCATTTACTCATCACTTATTACTGTCATTTATAACCAGTTGTATGTGAACATATACCAACAACAGATAAAAACAACATATATCATCAATAAGCCATCACCACAAAGAACACAAGAAGTATGTATCATTTTATTTTTATTATGGACTACAATCCTTGGGTTTATCAGCAACAACTGAATAGAGTATCAATTCCACAAGAGCACCATCTCTGCAATGCAAGACTCGGCTTACAAAACTTAGCACCAACTAAGAAGAGGATTTAATCCTCAATAGATACCAATTCATCAACAGGTACGCGACCTGTCAGTAGTGCAACATGCATATATACGTTCCCTACCAATAATTCAACTCGCGTATGTACGCGGTCTGGCTCACAACATCATGCATATGCCTCCTAGAGAACTAGAGTTTTCACTCGTTGAAAACTCAGATCCTCTGTAGCCTCTGTCACATCCACTTATGCCTTTCACTATCCAATCTATACCATAACCAATCACAACACATCTATGATGTCCAACATCTTACTCATGCTCCTCAACCATACAATATGAATGTTACTTAATCATGTATAAGTAACCAGTATACTATGGCAACCATATCAGTACTGAAACATTAGAGTGCTTCTCACTCAATCAATCAACCAACATAACCATATCACAATAGCCATACCAAGAATGCCTTAAGAATTAACCATACCATAAGCAAAAGTATCCATAGAGACAATCATGTAACCATAACATAACTTCTATGGCAGATCTAAGCCCATAGAATGCATATATGTAACTTGCTACAGACTTTGGGAACCTGGCACCATCTCTCACTCAAGTCTTCATGACTCTTTCCAACTGTATGCGCTCTTACCTCCTTCACCTCGCATGTGTACACTCTTTGGCTCAATGCAACCCGCGTATGTACGCGCTCTGACCCATTGTTGCTCGCGTACTCCTTCAGAAACTAGGGTTTCTAAACTTCTGAAACTTTCATCGTCAAGATCTCAAACTTACATAAAATTTGATGTGTCCATGAGATCCTGCAATGACTCTCTTACACAGAATAGATCTTCAATGTATGCTCAAGAGATATATTTTACAAGAGACCCTTGCTCTTATTTATACTCTCCGAGTAGATTCCTTTAGAAGGATCCACTTAGCCACTTTGTCCACATATCCACTTTATCCACATAATCACCTTTATCCAACTTTGTCCACTTAGCCACTTTGTTCACATGGCCACTTGTCCACTTAACCCACTTTCCTTATTTTAGGATTAACCCACTTATAACCACTTTCCATAATTAGAAAGTTCTCCATTAACTTTATTATTTAAATAATCTTCTTTGACTTTATCACTTCAATTTATTATTTAAATAATTTCTTATTTGTAAACACTTTGACTACCTTTGACATTTTGGGGCTTCTAGCCAACACATGAGGGTCCTCCAACATTGTAAGGCCATAACTCTCAAACCATGAGGAGTTATGTGACGTTACACATACCACGGGAAATGGCATGACAAGCACTATCCATCTGGGATAGTTTCACTGACAAATTCATTGATCTTCATCTCATTATTCCATAATTAACCATGGGTTCTCTAACCATACTTCTAGGATAACTCAACAAAAAAGCGTCTTCCCGTGAGTGCTTTCACCATAAGGGGACCACTTTGGAGCTCATTCATTTCTTCTTCCTATCAACCATGAAAAGACAATAATGAGTCATATTTACATCAATCCAACTGGAATAACCCATGAAAACACATCACTATGGCATTGTCCCTTTGTCATTGATTCCATGCATGGCAACATGATCCAATGATCAATACATTAATGCATCATTCTATATATGCATCATATATCAATGACAACACATCGATCCATCTTCATCTATGCATCAATCCATCTATGCATCATATATAAATGACAACACATTCATCCATCTTCATCTATGCATCAATCCATCTATGCATCATATATAAATGACAACACATTCATTCATCTTCATCTATGCATGACATCATCTATCTATGACCCCACTTGACATCAATCCATTGACAACAATGACAATACATGATCCATCAATCACTACATCAATATACTATGACAAGACATTGTTCCTTTGACATCAATGACAACATGATCCAACAACTTAACAATATCATAATGAAAACAATGAAAATACCATAAAGATCTGATTTTATTTAGATCTTTGACCATTTGCAATCCTTGGTCAATGTTAGAGGTCCAGATCAGTCCCACAATGAAAATGTGAACAACATGAACAAAAAATATCTTCCATAATAAGATAAAGTTATGCTATCAGTCAAAATGTCCCTTTTCTCAAAGAGAATTTGGCCCATCTACAGGAAAATGTGACCCTAGCTAGGAAATTTTTCCCCCAACAGATGTAACTTGACCCCAAGGTTAGGGAACTCGCCTAACTACCAAATCTCTGCCCCAACAAATGAAATCACCCACCAACAACCAACTCAACCAGCCAAGAGAAACTTGGCCCCCAGTGAAATGATACGACCCAACAAAAAGGTAACTCGACCCTCTTAAGCAAATCAAGCATCCATAAAGTAGTTTGTTCCTCCACAATGAGAACTCGGCCTCCTCAAGATAGCTTGGCCCCCTTACAATCAAAATGCAGCCACCAAATCATAAGACTCGGTCGTTGAAATGAGAAACTCATCCACAATGAAGCATGGTGAAATATCTATATGATCTCTCCTCTACGATCAACTAGGGTGGATAGTTTCACCACTTAACCCAATCTTCTTCTCTAGGGTTTTTCGTCCCAAGAGACAAAGCTACAAGAGCTCTCTCAGATTTGTTTTTTAGAAAATAACAATGCATGATGAGAGAGGGCACCCTCATTCCTCTTTTAATTTGGCGTTCACCCTTTTTCTGACCCTTTTACCATTTTAATAAAGTAAAGTGACTTTATAATCTCAAAGTCACTTAAACCACCTTTTCACTTAATTACTCAATGTCACTTTTTAAAAAGATTTTTTTTTCTACGTGATGGTATTAAATAATTAATTAATCCCCTTTCTTTCCATTGACTATAGCCTACATTAATCACTTAGGTTATTACGTCAATCTCCTATAGTGATCATTTGGAAAGGAACATTACAGTAAATTTATCCAACAAGGGTGATATGATGTCGGTTCGGGCCACCGACACCTCATCCAAAATTTTACATTGTGCGTGACTCCAGAGGGTTTTGTAGCTTTCTTTTCATACACAAGTAATAAAGGATTGGTTTCACTTATAAAACATTCCATTGAACTCTTCCCCATGCATTTTGGATAAAGAATAGAACTCCCATAGTAGATCTACGGTGGGGAAACCATGCAAAGGTTGGATCAATGACTCCTGTGCACTGGAATTCCCAGAGGTATAACTGTTAATTATGTGCTCCAAATCGATCAAATGATGGCTCATTGGAAAGCCATGACCATGTGGAAACTCTTAAACATGATTTCCATGGCGATCTTTTCACTATTAACCACAATATTCTCATCCCCAACGCAGTCCAATAGCCCTTTATTTATTTCACTTCAAGAACTTATGTCTTGTCATGTAGCAGGCCTGGTGCTATAAACCAACAACTATGGTACCACTCTATGACATACCCAAACCCCCATTCTAGGCCACATCAACGTGAAATAGCTCTGAAGACCACTATGAGTCATATCTAACATTAACGTGAAATATTTCTGGAGCACAATGAAAAACTATTCACTATGTTACCAATCTTAATGTGCCCAGAACAACAAACCCAAAATGATATTCTCATCCACAACCTGAAACGTACCCATTTCCCAAGCACTTCCAAATTCAATAGCTTGGACTGATAGGATTATGTTCCAATCTTTCCTTGCAAGAAAACATGAATCCAAAGCATGCAAATAAACCAAAACATGCTAAACCCTAACATTAATGAACAACATGCCATGCAACAACATTAATAGCAGACAATCATAGCATAATCAAATCATCTCAGAGATAATAATAATACATGATGGAATATAAATAAATATACAAGGAAACACAAAGATCACTTATCCTTCATTAAACCATTCACCAACTGGTTGCAAACCAAAGACGTTCCTCCCAGCCATAGACGATGTTGTTCATTCACTCTCAACAATAGTGTCACCCCTAAGTTAGGGCTATGAATCCACAAGGATGGGTCTTAGGCCAAATATAAACACATGACAGTTGGCTAACAAGCTCTCAGATTTTCCCAACCTTACAACAATCCTAACTTCCAACTCTCTTATGTTCAGCCTGCACAAACCAAAGAAATGAACCCCTTTCTCTGCTATGTAGTCCCTCAGGTTGTTCCATTTCTCTTCCAAGGATCCAGTGCTACTGGTCATGAAATCTCAATGTTGGAACTCCAAGGATTCTCATCTATGGATAATTATTTCAAAACTATCATCAATCTCATGCACACATGCATCCATTCCCTCCTAGAATGATCCATAACTTCTTACAACCATCTCACAATGGCCCTCCTCCTCCAACTATTTATTTCCATTCCTATACCTAGAGCACACGAATCAGCAAGAATGAGGAATCCCCAATAAACAACCAAATTAATGAAGAATAAGAACCAAAACTGAACCAACATAAGAATAAGAATGAGAATAGGAGTGAAGAACAAATGAATGCGCAATCAGAAGAACAACAAGAATGAGCAACCCCAAACATCCAACATGTTAGGTTTAAATAGCAAGGACATGGTCTACCCAAGAGGCTCATGTGCCCCAAGAGACTAACACGCCCCAAGAGACAACATGGTCTCCCCCAAGAGACTTAGGTACCCCCTCGCTGCAATTTATGAATTTTGTAGATGGTACAAGCGTGTAAGTGAAATTCAACACATAAGAAATAATTAGGAAGGACACAGTTGATGGCAGGTGAGAATAGAGGGAAGATCTCCGACATTCCAACATTATGAAATTCAGGTAACACTTAAAAGCTAGAGCGTGCACCAGATGAAGAGTAATCCAGGTGGGGGTTTCAAGCAAACATGGGTGGCAGAGAAAATACATAGTGCCATTGGATGATGAAAGCATGAGGTTCTTAATGAGATGGGTCAAATCAAGAAAAAAAATTGTCCAAATGAACATTCCTTATAGACTTAAGTTTTTCATTGAAAAAAACATCATTTTGTATAAGTTTCCCTTGTGCTAAATACCTAGTGCCTTTTCCTAGGGAATATTTTTTTCTATTTTGAATCAAGAGTATGTGGAAATACTCAACTTTGTGGAAATTTTCCCCTTCTTTGATGACTTGGTGATAGGTTCTCTACATATTGTGGTGGTTGCAGGTGCTCATATTTCTCAAACCTTTAATGACCAATTTGGAGTTTCCAATTACAACAATATCCTTATATTTCTCTGCAATGATAAGTTCTAGGCCCTTTAAGAAAACCAAGGCCTCAGCCTGATTATTGGAGGACTGTCTCAGAACCCATGCAAAATATAGCTTATTTGTTCCATCAAGGTCAAAAAATACCCCCCCAACACCTGCCTCCCTTGGCTTTCCTTTTGATGCACCACCAAATAATATAATACTTTTGTTGAGATTCAACAAGAAGATCCTAGTGAAAACTATGCACCTACACTAGGATGGAGCCTCAAGCTATTTTTAGGTGGAAGTCTATTTTTAGATGATGAGAAAATTCTATTTATAGATGGTGAGCGAATTTTATTTATAGATGTATGTCGACTATTATTATCCCTTAATAATAGTTGGACAATAAATATTAATCTATTCTCAATGAGCACTTGTAAATAGTTAACTGAAGTGGAAAATCAGTTAGCTATAGGAAATTCGAGTTCAAAGGTTGATTGGTGGGACATGCAAGTCGAATTAGTTGTAACTGAGTGATTCGAAGTTGTAACAGAGTTATATGTGTAGTTATGTGAGTTGTAAAGTAGTTTAACTTAGTTAAGTGAGTTAAGCTCAGTTGTACTAGTCGTAACTGAACTTACACTATTGAGAGATCGGTGAATTAATTATTAATTAATTCACAATCAGTGGTCTCACATGCAACTGAATATTTACCATTGTTAACTACATGCATGTCATATCTAGTGGAGGCCCAGTTGAGATGTAGGTGAAAGGGACAGTTTGGCTATCAGTTGTGATTTGAGTGAAGTGCACTCATGCAATCACACACACAGTGGATGTGCCCATGAGGAATTCGCAGCCTAGGCAAGAGGGATTCGAATTCATTTGCAGGTTTTCCATTAGCAGGGATTGTGCAGAGGAGGCAGGTTGTCTCGAGGCAGTGAATTGGCACATACATTTGCCAATTTTTGTATGACAGTGTGAGACGATTGTATACTGTACTGAGAGCTCTTGGATTAGAGTTTTGTATGAGATTGTTTCATGATCCATGATATAAACATAATATATGATAGTGGGGTTTTTAGCTTTATGCTTTCTCGATAAAAACATATGTGTTATGTGTGATTGATCTTTCTTCTTGCTATTGCAATTGGTGATTATGTTTTAAATTCCGCAAGAATATTTGTAGAAGTGATTCGGTATTTAACAGTGTCATATAATTGTTAGATTAGGAGACTCCAGGCAATACATAATTTGTATTGAAATTTCTACAACTTTTTTGTTGCTCCTACCTCCAATGCTCAAAATAAACAACATTCATCTCAAGTTTCCAATGATCTTTAACCATAGGGAGTGACGAAACAATTTGAGGATGAGGTTGTCTTAGACTGAGGATATTGCTAACCCATTCTCGCTTTGATTGATCCATATAACCCATTGTCTTTGCATTGAATCCTTTGGAATGAATGACTTCATATAACAAACTGCAATCCAATGAGTGAAATCTATAGGAGTGGAGGAATGTGTTTTGAAATATCACTTAGTTCCTTGCTAACAAGATTTCCCAACAAATGAATCTGGGCATCGCTCTCTAGATCCTCGATATAATTGGATTTCAGTGAAAGTTGCTCGAATATTTTTGTTTCCAATTTATAAACAACTCATTCCAATTTGAGGGGAAGGAATGTTAGTTTTGTAAACCCCTATATAAAAATTCACATACTTTCTTAGAGAAAGTGCATTCAAAAATTATATTGTGAGTGGATTCATAGTCTGCTTTACAAAGCACACATCTAGATGGCCCTGCAATTCCTCGTATTTACAAATTCTCTATAGTTAAAAGCTTCCCATGAATCATTACCCAATAGAAATTGTTGATCTTGGGAAGAGAGTCACTTTGCCATATTTGAGCCCATATCTTCAAGGTCTTAGAGGTCCCGAGAAGTCTAAAAGGAGCTTCTAATAACTGCTTTTCACCAAATAGTTCTTGGAACCCTAGCATCTTTCATTAGCCCTGAGAGAATCAATTGTAACACAACCAACAAGATGTTGCAAAAGAATTTTGGTAGAATTTGCTAGCTCCAAAGGTGGTGAGATTTGTTTCTAGTCTTTCCATTTGTCGGTTTCAGACTAAACATTGATATTCGATAGTTTCACTATGTCATTGTTGATACTCCACACTTTTAATGATTGTATATCTTCTCTTATTTCAAGTGGAGTTTTTCCCTTGATACTATCAATCCAAAGATTTATAGAACTCTCATTTCTTAGAAGACAAGACAATTAAGATTAAGTGACGCGACAGACTTGATAAGTTTCCAAATGGGGGAACCTTTAAGATCTGGGAGAAGATCATCTAGAAAGTTGAGACAAGAGCCATTGAAATACTTTGAGAGAATAACCTTTTTCCACCTTTCATTCAAATTAGAGACTAGTCGCGGGACAATTTGTGTACCCAAGGAAATATTCATTAGAGAGGTATCCCTAATAGCCAAACCACCTATGTCCATATCCATGCAAACTATTGACCAGCTGAACAAATGGAATTTATTCATGTTGGTTTTTTCTCCTTCCCATAGAAAGCTTCTGATGCTTTTTTCCATTTGTTTTGCTACTCCTTTTGGTGCCAAGAGAGATACACATTGAAAAATAGACAAAGAAGAAAATGTGTATTTAATTAGTATTATTTTACCTGTTGGATTTATCCACCTTGCACCCATTGCTAGATTCAATTGCTCATTTTTCCGAAAACCAATTGTCATACCTGAGAGGTAGGGTTTTTAATGGAAATCGACATACCCAAATATTTGAAAGATGAATAGTTCTCCATAGAGGGGAAACCGAGAATCTTTGAGATAACCTGTAATTGAGTCCCTGGGATGTTCCAACCATATATTTGGATTTTTAGACAATTAACATGTTGACAGGTCGGAATGGCCCCTTCAATCGTAATAAGGAAAGTGCCTGGTGGTAGGTCCCAATTAGACCCACTCTCGTTTGGGAGAGTGCTTCCGATCATTTTATGGCCTGGTTACCTTATTAACTAAAAAACTAACTAAATATGAATATGAGAACTAGAGGTTCTCAGATGAATTAAATTTGATGATTCTAACTAACTACTCCTAAAACTAACACTATAATAAATCCATGTGATTAGCTTTCCTTTTTAGCTCCATTTTTTGCTTCCACTGTCTGTTTTAATGTATTTTTCTCCACTTTTTTTCAATAGTCGACGTTATTTATTGGGATGGAAATATTTTGGGCATTATTTACATCAAGCAACACAAGTCGGAACTAATAGTGCCTAATTTAGTTCCTAACTTAGCACCTACTTTAGCACCCACTTTTGTGCCCTATTTAGTGCCCAAGTTAGCGCCAAGTGTAGCTTCTAGTTTAGCTTCATGTTTAGATTCTACTTTAGCTTCTAGTTTAGATTCTACTTTAGCTTCTAGTTTAGCTTCCAGTTTAGATTCTACTTTAGCTTCTACTTTAGCTTCCTATTTAGCATCCATCTTAGCTTCCTTTTTAGCTTCTAGTTTGGCTTCCTATTTGGCTTCCAATTTAACACCTATTGTGCCTAAATAGTTAATTTGTTGAGAATTGGGGGGTTAAGTGGATAGGGGCTTTCAGGATTAAGGGATTAAGGGATTTGGGGTCTAGGGATTAAGGGTTAATGGATTAGGGGTTATAGTTTAAGGGATTAAGGTTTAAGGTATTAGGGGTTACAGTTTAAGGGATTAAGGGTCAAGGGCTAAGGGATTCGAGGCTTAGGGGTTAGGTAGTTTAATGGTTAATTGCTTAGGGATTATATTTGGTCAAGGGATTAATGACATCCATCAACCCCACACATAATATTTGAGATCGTCCATGTCTCATTGTCATCATTCATCTTTTCCATATGTAGAATATTTGTCAGAAATCTCTTAAAATGTCATGTAACTTCCAATACACCCATCACAAATGTCTTCCATTGACCCCGCACAGTGAGAAGTGAATGGGACCAATGTTGAAATTTCTTCAATATGTGCTTGTATACATCGAAATTTTACATGGTTAGACTAGACACATGCCTTGACGATATGGGAGGGTTTCAAGACTCAAGGATGTCTGATGTCCCCACATAATATTTGAGATCGTCCATGTTTTCATCAATGTTCATATTGGACGTATCATTCTCATCATTCGTCATTTCCATCTATAGAATATTTGTTGTAACTCTCTTGAAATGTCATGGAAGTTATAATACACCCATCAAAAATGTCATCCACCAGCCCCACATAGTGAGTAATGAATGGGGCCAACCTTGAAATTTCTTCAATTTGTGCCTGTATGCATCGAAATTTGACATGGTTAGACTAGACACGTGCCTTGATGGTATGGGAGGGTTTCAAGACTCAAGGATGTCTGAGATTGTCCATGTTTTCATCAATGCTCATCATGCACATCTCATTGTCATCATTTGTCATTCCCTTCTATAGAATCGTTGTCGAAACTCTCTTGAAATGTCATGGAACTTCCAATACACCCATCACAAATGGCTTCCATCGACCTCGCATAGTGAGTAGTGAATGGGACCAACGTTGAAATTTATTCAAATTGTGCATGTATGCATCGAAATTTGACATGGTTAGACTAGACACATTCTTTGACCATATGGGAGGGTTTCAAGACTCAAGGATGTCTGATGTCCCCACATAATCTTTGATATCATCCACATTTGCATCAATGTTCATCATGCACGTCTCATTGTCATTATTCGTCACTGCCATCTATAGAATATTTTTTGGAACTCTCTTAAAATGTCATGGAACTTCCAATACACCCATCACAAATGTCATCCACCAACACCGCACAATGAGCAGTGAAAGGGGCCAACATTGAAATTTCTTCAAACTTTGCATGTATACGTCAAAATTTGATGTAGTTAGACTAGACACGTGCCTTGATGTTATGGGAGGGTTTCAAGACTCAATGATGTCTGATGTCCCCACATAATCTTTGAGATCATCCACATTTGCATCAATGTTCATCATGGATGGATCATTTTCATCATTCGTCATTATCATTTGTAGAATCTTTGTTGGAACTCTCTTGAAATTTCATGGAAATTCCAATACACCCATCATAAATTTCATCCACCAACCCCACATAGTGAGAAGTGAATGGGGCCAACGTTGAAATTTCTTCAAACTGTGCCCATATGCAGTGAAATTTGATGTGGTTAGACTATACACATGCCTTGACGACATGGGAGGGTTTCCTAACTCAAGGATGTCTGATGTCCCCACATAATCTTTGAGATCGTCTTGTACATTTGCATCAATGTTCATCATGGATGTATCATTTTCATCATTCGTCATTTCCATTTGTAGAATCTTTTTCGGAACTCTCTTTAAATGTTATGGAATTTCCAATACACCCATCACAAATGTCTTCCACTGACCCCGCATAGTGAGCAGTGAATGGGGCCAACATTGAAATTTCTTCAATTTGTGCTTGTATGCGTCGAAATTTGACATGGTTAGACTAGACACATGCCTTGATTGTATGGGAGGGTTTCAAGAATCAAGTATGTCTGGTGTCCCCACATAACCTTCAAGATCATCCATATTTTCATGAATGTTCATCATGCATGTCGATCTCATTGTCATCATTCGCCATTCCCCTGTATAGAATATTTGTCAAAACTCTCTTGAAATGTATTGTAACTTCCAACATGCCCTTCACCAATGTCATCCACCGACCCCACATAGTGAGTAGTGAATGGGGCAAATGTTGAACTTTCTTTGAAATGTGATTGTATGTGTCGAAATTTGATATGGTTAGACTAGACACATGCCTTGACAATATGGGAGGGTTTCAAGACTCAAGTATGTTTGATGTCCCCACATAATCGTTGAGATCGTCCATGTTTTCATCAATGTCCATCATGCACGTGGATCTCATTCTCATCATTCATCATTCCCTTCTATAGAATATTTGTCGGAACTCTCTTGAAATCTCTTGGAACTTCCAACATGCCCATCACCAATGTCATCCACCGACCCCGCATAGTGAGCAGTGAATGGGGCCAATGTTGAAATTTCTTCAAAATGTGACTATATGCGTTGAAATTTTACATGTTTAGACTAGGTGCATGCCTTGATGGTATGGAATGGTTTTAATACTCGAGGACATCATTCTCTTCATCATCACCATCATCATGGTTTTCATTTCCATCGTCATCATCATCATATTCATCATGACCCAATTTTTCCATCCATGCTAATAAAGATCAAACCCGACATACCCATCTTTACAGTGAAACCTAATGAAGATGCCAATTTCCATGTACTTGTCTTTTTCTTGTGGCATTCTTCGATATGATTAAACCATGATTCTATTAATTTGATACATCCCAAAATAATTTTATAGGATCCAACATGAAAGTGGTTTAATGGTTAATGGGTTAGGGATTATATTGGGTGAAGGGCTTAATTACATCCATCGACCCTACAAGGTTAGTAGTGAATGAGGCCAATGTTGAAATTTCTCCAAATTGTGCATGTATGCGTCGAAATTTGACATGGTTATACTAGACACATGCCTTGATGGTATGGGAGGGTTTCAAGACTCAAGGATGTATGATTTCCTCACATAATATTCGAGATCGTCCATGTTTCAAGGGGTTAGGGGTTATATGGTATAAAGGTTAAGGTATTAGGATTAGGTTTAGTGAAATATTTCAATTTGTTTTAAAATATAAATTAATGAACAAACTTTTGATACATTTAGCCTATTGGTTTGGATTTACATTGTTTTACATATACGATATATGTAATTATGTTTTTTAACAATTGAATATTTAATGTATTTTTATTGAATAGGTTATTCATCCTAGTTCAGTATGAGTATAACCAATAACCTAACAACACCTATAAACCATTATCAACCAATAAATGACCACTAACCATGCTAACTCTTATCCAATTAATCCTAAAAAATATTCCAACAATTCATAGAAAATATTGAACACTTTAATGATATTGCAATAGGTAATTTGTATCGACACAAATAATACTGAAGCATTTCAAAGTTTGGTCCATAAGAATCAACATTTTTAAAACATGGATTACAACTAATTCTGAAAAATTAGAAGTCTTGGTCATTAACACTATTTTCTGCAACAATGTCATCAAGTGTATCATTGTCAATGTTCATATGTTCTTTCAAGTATTTAATATTATCATCATCATCATCTTGACCTACATCATCTTCATCATCATTGAAATTTGACTATAGACCATCTATATTGTTACCAGTTGTATTTGGATCATCATTTTCTATACCATCCATATTTTTGTCTTCCATAACATCATCTAAATCTAGATTGTTGACTTTGTGTGCCTGAACATAACCATCTTCAACATCATCATGGATGAAAATTCTTCAATGTTCTCTAATCCCTCTCTCTCATTTTGTTGGCCATCATTGTTTTTCTCAGTATCCACTAATGCATCGTCAAATACATTCCTCAATATTGGATCATAATGTATGACAAATATCCATTTTGGGTCCAAAATATCTGCAATTTCCTTCTTCCATTTTGGTACTTCACATTTGTGGATCTCCTTAGAGATCACCCACCTAATAAAAGAATAGTAAATTAGTATGAACCTTTAGTGAAAAATTAAAATGGAATATAATATCTCTATGTCTCTCACAGATGAACATTTCATACCAGATACCTTGTAAATGTTGACAATCGACTTATGCAATTCCTTAAGTCAATGGTAAGACATGAATCCCCCCTAATTTACAATTGCATGATCTTCTATCAAACACATCTATCAAAGGTCATTAGTAATTTTTCTCACACAACAAAATATCAAAATATATTTCGTACTTAATCAATGTTACCAGTAAAACTTAAATGATGATATATAATATCTTCATAAAATTACGAAAATCGTGTATTTTAAATCATGTGATATGTACATCAACTCTAAAAGATTTATCCAATGATGACCCATAGCCATTAGGTGTCCTTATTGAACGAATGACATTTTTTAGTTGGTCTAGTAATTTTTTTTTCAAAATCCATGGAGCTTCTGCATATGTTTCATTTTACTTGTTTGGACACAAATGTATTATATCAATTTTGGTATGCGAAAGAGAAATATCTCTCCTCGAAGACAAGGTATCCTTATCTTTGTCTTATATATGTCTAAATATAAAATCTAGGACATTTTTGAAGATGTGCATAGGATCTAATAGGTGAGATATTAATAGATCCTTCCAGTAAGGGAGCTCATAAAATATGGATTTCCTTTTCATTCCTTCTGGAATATTAACTAAAAATTGTTTTGGTTCTTCAATTGAATCACCCCGGTCAAAAAACTCCTCCCAAGATTTCAATTCATCATCTTCATACTTCTTAAGCCAATCCATCTTTCATTTCATTACAAAAATCTCCATTCATAAAACTTGGTTGCAAGCACTCAAAGTCAAGCCTACAATACTATAAACATGTTTAAGGAAAATCTTATGCTAAGCAAACTCAAACTTATACCTATATTCAAATCATCGGATATCATTAAAATTTGAGCTATGTGTGTATTCAAACAAATCCATTCATCCCACCATAACAACACATTAATAGTTTGGCACTATCTTCATCCATATACAACCTTCATTATACATAAAAGAGGTGCATTCAAATTCCAAAATAGAATGCAACTGAAAAATCTTTGACAACCTACTACAAGGGACAACTTATATGGTTTTAGCTTATTTTGTGAATAACAAAATATCTCAAATAGAATATTTTCATGAATACACGAGGATTGAAATTCCTATGCATTACATAGTACCATGCTTCAACAATATTTTAATAAAGTGTTATTCATAACATTCCCATTCCAGTAGATGAAAATCAAACTGTTTTATAGTATACAATAAATTATATAGGGTTTATGTAAAAATTAACAAAAATATCCAATGGACAAAGTCCATGTTTATCTAACAACCCTAAATTTTATGTAAACAATGTGGATGATACATTGTTGAACCTGTCATGGATTTTACTTAATACTATAAGGGGAAAAGTTTTACATGGTAGAATACTCAAAAAAATCAACCATATTCACATATATTCAATGAAACTATTGGTATTGAACCACCAAATTATCATACCCACAACATTTGTGAACCTAGTGACCAAACTACCATTCTTCTCGTGTCTCTTATCCCTCACTTGGAAACCAAGGTATTAACTTTCATTTCAATTTCACACGAGTACTCAATTCCATAGGTCACAACCAACATGTCTGGTTCTACCAAATTTTGATAACCACTCCACCAACACTAGAGCCACTCAACAATTTATTGAAGTAGAATATGAGGGATAACATGCAATACTACACCCTCCTAGCCATAAGAAAGATCTTGTACACTCAAAAAATGATGTTTTGATGTAACTTCTTCCAAATATAGACCATAGCATCATCACATCATCTCACTTGGGYGATGTGTTTCATWYTATGCTTCATCTCTAGCCATGGTTCACACATCCTAACCAATTTCACATTCAACCTTCACAATATGTTCCTTGCCTTAGTGACTACATAGATTTCATACAACATTCCATGATGCAAACTTCATTACAYTRGTGGTAATTGAGAGATTCAACACYCAATTAKKCATGGYATGCTTTCTTTACTRTCATCTAACTTGGGAAGGCTTATGCGAACACAATCGAGAGTGATTTGCCTATAATTTTTAATTATTCTTCCTCCTAGATTTCTCTMCTTTGTGAGACTCTAGATGATCATGTGGTATTTGTGCTAATGGAGTGATTCTATACATGACCTATTTTTGTGAGTTATTAACAACACAGTCTTGTAATACACTGATCAATCTCCAGTGGTGCTCATTTATTGTCTTTCCACCCTTGAAAATTCTATATGATTTATCTAGCTCTATCATTGGGGTGTAATCAATGGACCCAAGAGTGGATCTACCTTGAAAGGAGGGTCTAGGTATCAATGGAGGTGTGTAGATGAGTATACACTTTTGTAGGTGTCATGATTATAATCTTGTATTTTATAAAAATAATATTGGGTCTACATGTTTGCAACATCTTATGGAAGACGTCAGTGGGATGCAGTTTTAATTGATCTTCCACCTCTTGTTCTTAGGTAGGTTGGGATTTGTTCCTAGTGAGAACCTGAACTCATACCTTAATGAGCTAATGATTTTAAGTAATATTTGGTAGAGATTCCAAGACTTGGTGGATTACATCCTTGGATGAATTTGAGAAAGGGGTCTTTGTTTATGGCACAAACTCTTTCAATGGCGAGTTGCGATGAGAAACATCTATAGAAGGAATTTTTGAGACACTACTTTATCTTGACATGGGGGTAGTTCCAAATATTTTAAATTTTTTCTTGCTAATGCAAGAGGAAAATATAGATTCTTGTTGGGAGGTGAGGTCCTTTTATTTGATTGGAATTTTTAGGTGGAGTAGGGCATTGTTATGCTTGTTGCATTGGAGGATTTTGAGTTGATTGGTGTTTTTTTCAATCCTTAGTGCAATTTCCATAATCATGGCATGGATCATTGCAGTTTTATTGAAATTTATTATAATTAAAAACTTGTATGTAGATTGATCCTTCCAAGTTGAGTTGAATCACTTCAGACATCCCCTTCTCCAAGTCAAATTCCATATAGATGTGAACACATGAGTATTATGCCATCTTTGGATCCACCCTATCAATGTACTAACCAAGGGAGACTTTAATTGTAATTAATTTTTGGTCATGCCAAAATATTAGTGAGAGATTACGCAATCATACCCAGGCCAACACGGTTGTGGTTCTATCAAATTTAGTTGTGGTTTACTACCTTCTATATGACATGCTGTGCTCTTATTTACCAACATTACTACCTTATATATGAGGATTTTAAGTGTGTTATTTTTGTGGAAAAGTGGAATGTCTACAAACACCCTTTCTATCAGTCTACTAAACCTATTGGTTTTTTCCTTGCACTCAACCCTTTTCCATCACCCCACATAACCCTGAATTTTGTATTTTTCACTATACCTTCACACATTATATCATGGATTTGAATTCCTTGCAATATCTCCATGACTTTATGTTTACTTGTGAAAACCATAGCCAAACCTCACCGCCAAAACTAGATCTCCTTGATTTATACAACCCCTCCAACCATTATAAAATTCTTGTCTCAATGACCATGTCTTCTCCAACCACTAACTCCTCTCTCTACCATCACAATTTCCAAATCAAATTATACCTATCCCAATTGATTATTGATGATGGTTGTGAATGAAATATTACATTCCATAAGCTAGTTTATGAACTTCATATTATTTTTATACCCCATCCTCAACCCTACCATCTAGGATGGGTCAACATTTATGGCACCTCTATCCTCATCACACAATGCCACCAAATTACCTTTTCCATGGAACATTGTATTAACACAATAGATTGTGATGCAATTCCACTAGACTACACATATATGATCTTAGGATAGATTTGTTATATTAATCACAATCCATCCATGATGGGAATCAAAACACATATACTAATGAGCTCCTATGTCGATGCTACCAATTATGTTCTACCGCACCTCCATATCCTTACAAACACCATTTATTAATATGCAGTATTATTGTTCATCAAACCTTACTCAACTACTACCTTTATGTGTCATTCAACAACTCAAGGTAGATACTGACTGACCAAACTCGTGTAAGTAATATTTATCATAAGAAAATGGAATGGAATGTATTCATTTTAAATACCTTCATCAAGAGATTCACATACTTGAGTTGCTTCAAGATTATTATTCTTATTACCTAAAATTTGAACTAACTTTCTCAACTTCAAAAATATAGAAATACTATAATCAACATATTAAAGTCTAATTTAGACATGATATTTTAACTCAAAATTTGTTATCAA
>ML776867.1:847267-859728 GCA_009831015.1 Picea engelmannii
TTTTTTTTTATTTCCTAGAAAAAAGTAAATGATTACATATTTATTAGTTTAACTAGTCCATGTGTCATGTTTTGACAGGAGGACAAATATGGTCGACATCCTACACATTTTGAAAAAGAAATTACAAAACAAAAAGTGTACCGACTTTGTAATCTAGATGGAGAACGAGGTATCAATAGTACTAAAGGATCCCTTGCCTTGTTTTTTCCCTAGTTTTTGTCAATGGCTCCTTGTTTGGGCATCATTTCCCTTTATTTCCTTTGAATTTTATGAACTTGTGGAATGTTCCTTGCAATTTATGGAGTTTGGAAATACTAACCCTTGTTTTGTGGCTCTTGATAACAAACATAGTTTTCCTAGCAAGGATTTGCCCCTTCCGTTTAATTTATTTATATTTTCCTACTATTTGGATAAGTTGGATTCACATCCAACATTCATAGGGAATTCTCTCCCTTGGATCATGAATTGGATGTGAATAGTTAAAAATGGTGGTAACCATGCTTTGATTATATAGGGCATTTGTTTTTCAATGTGGGGGGGGGAATGGAGCACAAAAAACTTGAACTTTCATGTTACTCTACTCTATGATGGTTTTTTTAAGGTGCTCTAACCTTGTATGGTGGTTTTTCTTCCTTCCCATCTCTTTTTCCAACTTGAATTTAATTTTTTTGATTGGTCTCCTCCTTTACACTTGGCCCTTACCAACATTGACTTGTTGCATTAAACTATTCATTTCAGTGCTAGTCTCACCATAGACCTTTATCAGAGGGCACCACAATAGGTTAACAAAGAGTGTTGACATTTATTACCATATGTAGGCCATATCCATTTCATTAAATTAGTCTAGTGGAGTGTCCCTCGACTTTATTTGTCCTTGTTCATTATTAATAGACTTGTCTCTCAATAGTCTCGAGTCTCCTTGATGGATATCATGTGTGATTGCTTCTTGTCAAACCTATCACACCACCCACATAATAGGGTTGTTTTTACAAAATCTCATGAATTTTCCCATTCAAACACTTTATATTTTTATATAAATTTAATTGCTTCGTTTAATTTAGTATTATTTTACTTGCTTTGAACCCTCAACTCCTCTCACTATGAGCTCTTCCCTCCCTTTATGGGCACTCTTGTCTGAATTTATATTGATTTTTTATGTTTCACAAGAGAATCTATCAAAAAATACAAGAGCTTTGAAACAACTCAATCAAAGATCTAAACATGTCCTTACGCGTCATCCTCTTTGTAATATGAGAGACGCAATGATCCTTCATTGAATCAATGATGATTCTCTTTTCCTTGGCCTTGTTATGGTGAGCATCTAATTATGTTGGATTGACAAGTTTTGGAACCACTTTCATGACATGCTCTCAAATATTGGATTCCTCCATAAGAATTTGTAACCTAAGCTTTTGAAGAGAAAAATTGGAAGCTCATTCCAACATGTCACACCCTCTAATACTGAGAGTCATCTTACACATTTTTAATTGATCCTAAAATGAAAAATCAATAATAAATGAAGTATACACTACCTTTCAAAGGGTATTAGCGCTTCTCCCAAGAAAACTTCATATATATGTATAGGAGACGAAGTTCAAGTACGTACTTTTGGCTTCTTACTACAGGCCAGTATAACCCTCTGAGCTCAATTGTTTCTTTTTTTTAAAATATTTCTCAACATAACATTACCATGCTTCAAATGTTTTCTTAATAAAGTCATTTTGTGGAAAGTAATGTTGTTCAAAAAGAGTTTTGAGTGAGGCAATACTTTGTTCTACTTTATTTTCATTATTTTCCAACTTTGGCAACAAAGTTTTGATTAGTGCAATTTCTTTGGCTAGATCTTCAATGTATTTTTCATGCATGATTTGCTAATACTGGAAGGAAATGAATAGCTTGTATTTTTTTTTGGATCACATCTGGAAGAGTTTTTGTAACCTCATTTTGGGGATGAAATTTATCTTTTGGCCCAAAAGAGGGAAGATTACATTTATCTACTAATATTTTTGTTACTTGCCACATTGTAGCACAATTTGCTAACTCTTATTGAATTCCCTTACATGCCCTTTGAGAAGAGTTTTCCAACATTTGAGACAAAAGTCAAAACCGAGCATCCCCTTCTCACTCAAAACAAGGATTTCAAGAGGAATATCACCAAGACAAACTTACTACCTTTAACATAATCAAATTGGAGATATATTTGTTCTTCTGATATTTTCCAGTCTTGTGTTTGATCATGGAAATCAGAAGCATTCTTATTTTGTCCTTGTAGATATTGGGCTCTTCTATAGAATTCTCTTTGTACATAATTTTGTTCATCTTGAATCTCTTATCCATACTCAATGAATTATGTTATATCATATTTATTCAACTTATGATAATCTATTTGGTTTTCCAACAATGTTATATCAGATTTATAGTCTTCTGTGGTTTTAAGTGTGTCTTCTACTTGGTTATCATACGCTAAGCAAATGCCAATCCTAGGAAACCCCTGCTAAGCCTGTCTTTTTAGCATCCAACACAACAATTTTAGAAGTGATCACAAGTTATTGGTCAACAATAATTCTCCTTCTCTTGTGAGTTTGCATAACACTTTGTTTCTTTTTCCTATCAAAGTCCAAATTAGTCACTTCATGAGTGGGCATTAGGGTCGACATATTTCCTATAGTTACCAATCACGGGACAAACTTTGAGGGGTCTAAATCTCTTCCATTGGTTCTCCCCTTGTTGTTTCTACATTCCCTTCTTCCTTTTCTCTTCTACTTATTTCCTTTTCTTCTCAACCTCTACTTCTTCTTCAACCTTGTTTCTCTTCTCAGCTTTTCTTTCTTTTTCCAAAAAAAAAAATCAATTCTTCTTATTATTTTTATAATGTTTGGACCTTTATGTATGTTAAAGATTCTACCTTAGATAGTCTTCTACATCATTGTGCACGCATGTGGGTGATCTAGGCACTTTTCTATTATAGCAGCATCACTCACACAATGAATTGATATAACATTGAATTATATGTTGTATTGTGGTTTGAAATGAGGGTATAACATTAAACAAGGCTAGAGGGTGCATCATTATATCTAGGCTCCCATCATTGAAGCCACATGTGTGCATCTACGTGCCATATATAGATATGATAGGGTAAGGTTATCCTTATATTTTAGTTCTAGGAGATTTCATGTCATCTATAAGTTAATTAAGAGAGGGCACATGTAGTGGTATGTGTTAGTTTTAGTTTATTAAGAAATTTGCTAATTGTATCTTAAGTCTAAGTTTAGTTAGTGGAATGCATGCAAATAAAGGCGCATATATCTCAGAGGATGCATGTTTGTATGCCTCGGATCATCTCCACTTGAGGTGTTATTGTGCATGTATCTAGATTCGTTTTACCTACTCTTCTTCCTAGTCTATAAAGGAGAAAGTAGGGGTATAGGTTTATTCATTCAATTCAACAACAAGTAGTGTATTAGCTCATTGTTTTTTTTCTTGTAGTAGATTTCAGTTCAGAATTATTGAGAATGTGGTTTAATAGGTTTGACACTCCATCTAATAGGTTTATGTTTTGCTTTTAAAAATGATTTAGCAAGTACATTGTAATTATGTTTTCCCGCGTAATGATGATGACATGATTTAGGACATACATGTGAGTTTTTGTTATATATTATCTATAGTATGTGTTTGCAGATTTTAACATTATTAAAACACCAATTTTGAGTGGCTTTCAGTTTTCCATTGTTCAGTTTCATGTAGGGATTATTTTAGAGTGAAATTTTTTCTTACCACGGTTTTAAAAAATCTAACATGGTATCATAGCTTAGTTTTTGAAATCTTCTAAGTTACGTGTATAGAGAGGGAAATTTTCTAGAGTAGAGAGTTGTTAGAGGGTTTCAATGAGTAGCATGTCCAAGCTTCAATGAGGAAGCATAATTGTGTTAGTAATCAACACATCGACCTGAGAAGGGTTGTGGGTAAGAATCCCTAACTAATATAATGATTGGAGAGTATAGCTTGTTCGAAACAGTTGTGATAATGGCAACTCCCACTATGTGAGAGAGTCACTTGTTAGAGGGAGCCTCCATCTTTGTTTCATGGAAGTTTATATTATAGAACCTCTTGGAAATCGTAGATTTATATTACCTCATGGAGAAGGTGTTTGTACCACCTATAGATCACAATATAAGGTAGAAAAAACAAGAAGGTAGTAACAATGAAGCAAATCTGGTTGGATTAGGTACATTTGGTGAACGATCACTTGATCCCTCATATCACTATAAAGAAGACTGCCAAAGATATGTATGATTCCTTGGGAACCTTGTCCCACAGTGTGAACATACTCAAGAGTATGCTCTTAAAGGACAAGATGAATACTACTTGCATGAGAAAAACATATACATTGATGAGTTATCTCATGAAGATAGACAAGTTGAGAGATCAAATTGCAGTAGTTGGGGACATAGTTGATAATATGAGCTAGTTCAAATTTATTTAAATGGATTTGGTCCACCATAGTGTTGAAAAGTCAACAAGAAACATGTGTATAATTTACTTTTCCCTTAAATAAATTGGACAATAAATATTAATCTATTATTTCATTCATAACTAAGTGAATTGGATTTGTAATAGAACTATAAGTGTACTTAAGTGAGTTAAGATTAGTTGTACTAGTTGTAACTAAACTTGCACTGGTGAGAGTTCAGTTAATCAGTGAACTCACATGCAACTGAAGATTCACCATGATTAACTACATGCATGTCAGATCCAGTGGAAACCCAGTTGAGATAACAGGTGAAAGGGACAGTTTGGCTATCAGTTGTGATTTGATCACACATGCAGTGGATATTCTTATGAGCATGTGCAAACTATGCAATTGTAATTCAGTTGTGAGAATTCTAATTGTAGAGATTGTGCAGAGGAGGCAAGATGTCTGGACACAGGAATTGGCACATGTATTTGTTGATTTGTGTATGACAATGTGAGACGATTGTATTGTACTGAGAGCTCTTGGATTAGAGTTTTGTATGATATTGTTTCATGATTCATGATATACACAATATATGATAGTGGGGTTTTTAGCTTTATGCTTTCCTTGTAAAACTTCTATGTTATGTGTTCTTGATATTTCACTTTGTGATTGTGGTTGTGATCGTGGTTTAATTTTCCTCAAGAATAATAGTAGAAGCGATTCTGTATTTAGCAGTGGCATATAATTGTTAGATCAGGAGAATCACAGGAAATACTTAATCTGTATTAAAATTTCTACACATAGAACACATTTTTCCATAGTATCTGTGGTCAAGAGCAGTTATATAACTTTGAGCAATTGTGAGATGTTTTTGTTGGAGACGAGATGAGACTACTACATGTCCCAAATGTCAGACGGTTGGCTTAGGTTGATGGATAGTTAGTATGGATTGTTGGTTGTCGTTGATGTCAAATATTGGAGAGTGATATTGTAGATTGATGTCAACCCTCAGTGATTGATGTCAACCCTTGGAGAAAGTCTGGTAGTGAATTGTGGTAGCACAAAGGTTTGGGTAATGGACCCAAGGTTGTTTCATGTATAATGGTATGAGTTTTAATATATTTTAAGGTACGACTATTCTATATGGATAGTACATGTAATTCCATTTCTGGTGGTATGTGGAACGCCACATAACTCCTCACGGTTAGAGAGTTATGGCCATGAGAAGTTGGAGATCCCAGGTTTGGGTAATGGACCCAAGTTTGTCTGATGGATAATTGTATGAGTTTTGATATATTTGAAGGAAATACTATTATATATGGATATTACATGTCATTCCATTTCTGGTGGTATGTGTAACATTACATAACTCCTCACAGTTTGAGAGTTATGGCCTTACGAAGTTGGAGGACCCTCATATGTCATCTAGAAGCCCCAAAAGGTCAAAGTAGTCAAAGTGGTTTAAGAGATTTTAGAAGGTAAATAATAAAGTGAAGTGATGAGTGTACTATAATTCAAAGTGAATTCAAGATAAATTATTTAAATAATAAATTTAATGGAGAAATTAGAAGTGGGTTAACCCTAAAACAAGGAAAGTTGGCAAAGTGACCTAGAAGATGTTTTTAAGGAAGCTACTTGGAGAGTATAAATAAGAGGCAAGGCTCTCTCATTTTAGATCAAACTTTAGAATATTGAATATATATAGGTGTCTAAGGTAACCAAAGTATATCTAAGCCGAATTTCATAAGGAAGATGAAGAAAAGAAGGTCAGAATTCAAGGGAGAATAAATTATTTTGATGATGCTTTCTAAGGTATGTTATTTACAAGTCCTCTCACCATTTTTGCAATAACATTTTTTATAGACCATGAAATTTCTATCCCATTTATAAAACATATTCAAGTATTTTTGGTAAAAAATTAAGCTTGTGGGTCGTTGTATTTTTGGAGTTACACTCCGTGGAAAATAGGGTTTGTGGCTAGTCCTGAAACTAGTCTAAAACAAGTGTTTCAGGTAAAAATGTAATAACTTCTTCATAACATATCCAAATTCCATAATACCAAATGTGTTGGTTATATTAAATTCTTTAGCAGGTTGTGTAACATTTTCATATCTATTCAACAAATATTCCGTTTGGGGAACGCTCTACACGGTTACTCTCTAGAATAAGCCAGAATTCAGCAAGGTATGCCATTTTTGCTAAAACTCCTTTTCTGAGAGGTTTCAAGTAGTGAAACCTGGAGGAATTACATAAAACACACTGAAGAACATTGTTTATCAGTTTCATATATTTATTCATTACAAGTACATAGTTATTATTATTTCAAGTTAGGGTTGTTGATTAATCCAAAACTAGTCATGTGAGACTAAAGAAAAGTTTGATGAAAATGCTAGTCTCTTGTTGTTAAAGTTAAGGAAGGTTTGTAGGTATGTGATCATATACACTTGGTCTATTATAGAGTTACAAATCATATTTGTATGATGAAATTGATGAGGGATTTTGATTGAGGTACATGTCGGGTACATGGTTGAGACAAGTAGTTGATGAGTTGGCACATACTTGAGGTGTATAGTTGATGATGTTGGTACATATTGATGAGTCATAGTTGATGAGTAGTTGGTAAATGATTGGTACACACTTGGTACATGGTTGAAGGCACTTGTTAGTAGTATTGTTGACACATGGTTTATGGATGATGTAGCATACTTGTATTATTATGAGTTGTTGGTGATGATTATGAATTGTTGTGTTATGATTGGTTGATGCACATCTTTGAGAGTTGTCTTGGTGATTGATCTTGGTGAGTAGATCTTATTTGGTTGATAATATTGATGATATGGGTTGTTGTGATAGGTTTTTTGGACAGGTTGTTGTGGCAGGTTATTTGTACAGGTTTGGTGCATGGTTGATGCACTTGTTCATGGTACAGGTTTTTGTACAGGTTTGGTGCATGGTTGATGCATGTGTTCATGGTGCAAGTTGAGGTACATGTTGGTGCATCGTTGATGCACTTGTTTATGGTACAGGTTGATTATAGGTTGTTTGGTACAGGTTGGTGCATGTTTGATGCAATTGTTTATGGTACAAGTTGATTACAGGTTGAGGTACAGGTTGATGCATGGTTCAGGTTATTGGTACAGGTATTTGGTGTAGGTTGATTGGTACAGGTTTACAGCAGTATATCTCATAGTGATAGTGTGACAGTGGTTCCATCATTCTACTTATACTTCAGTGCATTTGGACGGGGCAAGGACAGGTGGTTGTAGCCAGATAACATAGGGGGTTGTAGCCTCCTTCTGGTTGTAGCCAGAGAATTGGGGAGTTGGAGATTCCCTCAGGTTGTAGCCTGAGAAACTAGGGGGTTGGAGCCTCCTTCCAGTTGCAGCTGGAAAACAAAGGAAGTTGGTGCTTCCAATAAATGTAATTCTTTAATACATATAAGAAAAAGCATTCAGTGGTTTTCTCCCACTTTGGGTTTCCACGTAAAACACTGGTGTACTGTGTATGTGTATGATTGTTCATTTGTTCATTACTTATTTACTCTTTGGTTATTGGATGATAATGATACATTGATATAACACTTGGATTATATGGTCAAAAAGGATTGAATTGCTCTATTATTGATTCACCCCCCCCTCTCAATAATCCAACAATTGGTATCAGAGTAGGTTCCTTCAAGAAACAATTTAACCATTGGAAGTAGATCATGGATTATTCTGAGAATGGAGTACCAATGTTTAATGGTAAGAATAGTTTTAAGTATCAGATGTGGAGCATAAGGACGGAATTATTTTTACAAGCACAGGGACATTATATTTGGCTATCAGTTGTTACAGGATATGATATTTCAAAAAAGGCAAAGACTGCAGCCAAGAAAGAATTGAGGAAGAATAAAAAAAATAACAATGGATTTCATCTGGGAAGGATTACCTAATACGGTAAGAGAAAAGGTTGGTAAATGTTCATCAACGAAATAACTTTGGGATAAGTTACATGACATATATTCTTCACCCATCACAGATTTAGAAAATGTCAAAGAAGATGCAGATACAAATCAAGAAGAATTATGTTCACCGTGTCAAGAAGATTCAGAAGATGAAGAGTACATACTCACCATAGGTATGTTGTTTTGTTTTAATTTTGAAAAACATGGTCAACTTGAAATAGAATGCCATGAAGGAAATGAGATAGAAAAACTAATTGAAAAGGAAGACAATTATGAAGAAGAATTGATTAGTGCTTTAGATGAACTAAGAGAAGAAAACAATTCACTCAAGAAAGAATTGATGAAACAAAAGGAAAGTGTTCATATTTTTTAAGAATCCCAACAGGTCATCAAGAACTTAAGAACTCAGTTAGAAGAAGCCAGAAAGATCGAAGAAAATCTTGAATATCAAAAGAAGTGTTTGCAAACCAACATAGCAGCATAGAAGGAAGAAGCAGAAATGAGAGAGAAGATATTGACAGATCATCTTAAGGAAAGAACTAATGATATAAACCATCTTGAGGCAGAGTTTGGTCAAGAAGAGAAAGGACTTGAAGAAGAAATAATCACATTAAAAATTCAGCTTGAAGAAGTGAAAAGAACAGAAGAAGTCATGAAGTCTCAAATAATGAAGAAATAAGAAGAGGTTGAGAAGATTGAAGAAGCAGTTGTCACATTGAGAAGTAAAATCATCAAGGTCAACAATAAAGTTGAAGAGACAGAAACATCCACATCAGTTTTAGAGAATTAAGAGAAGCACTCTAGGTTGCTAGAAAATAATAATGAAGAAAATAGAAAGAGTTATGCAGGAGTACTCAAAGGAAGGAATCATGGTCAACCAGAATTTAAGAAAACTATTGAAGAAACATCTTCAAGAAGACCATCCATGTTCAATCCACAAAGAATATTCAATCATGATCATGATCATTCAAGGAAAAAATTCAGAAGGAATACGCCACAAAGAAGATCATTCACTCCCAAGTATGAAAATTTATTTTATGGTCATTGCTTTTATTGTACTAACTTTGGGCATAAGGTTTCAGATTGCAATGATTATAAAAGAAATTTTCAAGCAAGAAGTGCCTATGTGGTCGCATGTAACATTGAGTGTTACAAATATCATAACTATGGACACATAGCCAGTGATTGTAGAAGCATGATCGATACTTCCATGAAAGAGAATATTGATATCAGATATAAGAAAGTATGGGTAAGAAAATATGAAGAACATGTGAACAAAGACCATGTACCAGAGATCGCAATATTGGCAATAAAACGAGATGAAGAAAATTCTACAGAGAAAAAGAAAGATGTTAGATACAGAAAGGTTTGGAAAATAACTTAAAGAAAGGAAGGACAGGTAAATAAGGAACACATTCAAGAGATTGTACTTTAAGGCATTGTAGTGAAAGATGAATCCACAGACAGAAAGAAAGAAGTCATAGCTCAGAGAGATAATGAATCTACCAATGAAGATGATGATGAATACACATCAGAGAAGAAATTGTTATGAGCCATCCAGATTAGAGACTCTCAGGTAATATGAATATTAGACAGGGGGAGTCTATGTGATAGTTGTGACAAACCAAAGAACCATCCTTCGAGTAGTTTGCAGAGTTTGAGAAGACATATCCAGAGTAGTCAGTGAGCAGAAGTACAATTTGATGGATTAATCGAGACTTCATGATAGTATAGTGATAAATGGGTCAACATTATGGACAGTTGCGCAAGTAGATTCTTGGACAATATAGACAAGAGCATGGATTCATAGATTGGTTCAGAGACAAAGGAACATTATCATAATGGATGATAATTACACAGGAAATGACTCAAACAATGCTAATGGATTCCAAATTGATGGATATTTTTTGGACACATGAAATGCATACAACAGTTCACATTCAAAATAGAGTAATGCTCATAAACAACAATGACAAAACTCCCTAAGAACTATGGAAAGGAAGCACAGACAACAACCTCTACATCAAGGTAACTCAAGGTAGTATTTTATTTATTGAAATTTATGTTAATGATATTGTTTTTGGAAGTACTAATGACAGTTTTAGCCAGAAATTTGAAAAGGATATGTAGAATGAATTTGAAATGTCATTACTTGGAGAACTATCCTTCTTTATGGGTCTTCAGATACATCAAATCAACCAAGGATTTTTTATTTCTCAAACCAAGTATATCATAGAAATGCTAAAGAGGTTCGGAATGGAAGATTACAAACAAGTTATCACTCCCATGCAAACCAGTTGCAAGTTGAGCAACGATGATGATTCAAAGTCTACAGATCAGAGGCAATACAGGTCAATGATTGGTAGCCTACTATATGTGACAACATCCAGACCAGATGTAATGCAGGAAGTTGGACAGGTGGCACGATTTCAAGCAGCATCAAAGGAATCACATGTATTAGCAGTGAAGAGGATTTTCAGATATCTCAAAGGAACAAAAGATTTTGGATTATGGTATCCAAAAGGAAAGGATATATCACTTATTGCCTACATAGATGCAGATTGGGCAGGTTTCATTGATGACCGACGAAGCACTAGTGGAGTAGAATTCTACTTGGGTGAGTGTTTAATATCTTGGATAAGCAAGAAACAATCATTAATATCCTTATCTATAGTTGAGGCAGAGTATATTGCAGCAAAAGCATGTTGTACACGGGTTCTATGGATGAAACAAGATTTGAAAAATATACAAGTTGAGTATGACTATCCCATTTCAATCTATTGATAATACAAGCGCCATCAGTATCTCAAAAAAACCTGGTGATGCACTCCAAGACGAAGGACATTCCAATCAAGTATCACTTTCTACGGGAACAGGTTGCAGAGAATAACATCAGAGTTGAATATGTGGGAACAAAAGAACAAGTGGCATACATCTTTACAAAATCGCTTCCATGGGAATCCCTTGAGTATCTTCACCATATACTAGGAGTAATTTCTACTCCAAAATGAATGATTTTGAATGCTTATTTTATATGTCTTAGATGTACACGAGGAAGCACCATAAATAGGACAAAGAGGGAGAGATTTATCATATGCAAAGGTAAATGCTTGGAGAGAGAGCATAGAGGCATTTTTCCAAGGGGAGTGATTGTCACAAGGGAAGAATGAGCGATATCACTTCAGAGTGATACCCTTTGTCAAAGGGGGAGATATTATTCATATGAAGGGAAAGAGAGTAATCAGAGGATTATAAACGCAAAGAAAAATCAAAGGCACGTAGACAGGGGAGCAGCCCCAAGGAGAGTTTAGTTAGGGGGAGCAGCCCCAAAGGGAGATACCCTTTCCCATTGATGTCTAAGGGGGAGAGATAGAAACATTGATAAAGAGTATAAGCATGAATGTTATCATGACTAAGTGTTGCCATCAATGCCAAAGGGGGAGATTGTCATAAATTTGGCTTAGGTTGATGGATATTTGGTATGGATTGTTGGTTGTCATTGATATCAACTATTGGAGAGTGATATTGTAGATTGATGTCAACCCTTGGAGAAAGTCTGGTAGCAAATTCTGGTAGCACAAAGGTTTGGGTAATGGACCCAAGGTTGTTTTATGTATAATGGTACGAGTTTTAATATATTTGAAGGTAAGAATATTCTATATGGATAGTACATTTCATTCCATTTTTCGTGGTATGTGGAACGTCACATAACTCCTCATGGTTAGAGAGTTATGGCAATGAGAAGTTGGAGATCCCAGGTTTGGGTAATGGAACCAAGTTTGTTTGATGGATAATGGTATGAGTTTTGATATATTTGAAGGAAAGACTATTCTATATGGATATTACATGTCATTCCATTTCTGGTGGTATGTGGAACGTCACATAACTTCTCACGGTTTGAGAGTTATGGCCTTATGAAGTTGGAGGACCCTCATATGTCATCTAGAATCCCCAAAAGGTCAAAGTAGTCAAAGTGGTTTAAGAGATTTTAGAAGATAAATAATAAATTGAAGTGATGAGTGTACTATAATTCAAAGTGAATACAAAATAAATTATTTA
>ML776867.1:859778-873767 GCA_009831015.1 Picea engelmannii
TTGAAGTGATGAGTGTACTATAATTCAAAGTGAATACAAAATAAATTATTTAAATAATAAATTTAATGGAGAAATTAGAAGTGGGTTAACCCTAAAATAAGGAAAGTGGACAAAGTGACCTAGAAGATGTTTTTAAGGAAGCTGCTTGGAGAGTATAAATAAGAGGAAAGGCTCTCTCATTTTAGATAAAACTTGAGAATATTGAAAATATATAAGTGTCTTAGGTAACCAAAGGATATCTAAGCCAAATTTCAGAAGGAAGGTGAAGAAAAGAAGGCCAGAATTCTTGATGATGCTTTCTAAGGTATGTTATTTACAGGTCAGCTCCCCACTTTCGCAATAATTTTTTTTCTAGAATGATTCAGACTGTGAAATTGTTATTCCATTGAGAAAACATATCCAAGTATCTATGTTGAAAAATTAATCTAGTGGGTCATTTTTATTTTTGGAGTTACACTCTGTGGAAAATAGGGTTTGTGGCTAGTCCTGAAACTAGTCTAAAACAAGTGTTTCGGGTAAAAACGTCATAACTTATTCATAACATATCCAAATTACATAATACCAAATTTGTTGGTTATATTATAGTCTATAGTATGTTTTGTAACATTTTCATATTTATTCAACAAATATTTCATGCGGGGAATGCTCTACAAGGTCTCTCTCTAGAATAAGCCAGAATTCAGCAAGGTATGTCATTTTGGTTATAACTCCTTTTCTGAGAGGTTTCAAGTAGTGAAACCTAGATAAATTGAATAAAACACATTGAATAACATTGTGTATTGGTTTCATATCTTTATTCATTACAGGTACATAATTATGATTATTTCAAGTTAGGGTTGTTGACTAATCCAAAACTAGTCATGTTAGACTAAAGAAAATTTTGATGAAAATGCTAGTCTCTTGTTGTTAAAGTTAAGGAAGGTTTGTAGGTATGTGATCATATACACCAGGTCTATTACAGAGTTACAAATCATATTTGGATGATAAAATTGACGAGGGCATTTGGTTGAGGTACATGTCGGGTACATGGTTGAGACAAGTAGTTGATGAGTTGGCACATACATGAGGTGTATAGTTGATGATGTTGGTACATCTTGATGAGTCATAGTTGATGAGTAGTTGATAAATGATCCATACATACTTGGTACATGGTTGGAGGAACTTGTTAGTAGTATTGTTGACACATGGTTTATGAATGATGTAGTATACTTGTATTATTATGAGTTGTTGTGTTATGCTTGGTTGATGCACATATTTGAGAGTTGCCTTGGTGATTGATCTTAGTGAGTAGATCTTATTTGGTTGATAAGATTGATAAGACAGGTTGTTGTGGTAGGTTGTTTGGACAAGTTGTTGTGACAGATTATTTGTACAGGTTTGGTGCATGGTTGATGCACTTGTTCATGGTACAGGTTGTTGTATAGGTTTGGTGCATGGTTGATGCACTTGTTCATGGTACAGGTTGAGATACAGATTGGTGCATGGTTGATGCACTTGTTTATGGTACAGGTTGATTACAGGTTGGTGCATGGTTGATGCACTTGTTTATGGTACAGGTTGATTACAGGTTGAGGTACAAGTTGATGCATGGTTCAGGTTATTGGTACATGTTATTTGGTGCAGGTTGATTGGTATAGGTTTATAACAGTATATCTCATAGTTATAGTGTGACAGTGGTTCCATCATTCTACTTATACTTCAAGGCGGTTGGATGGGGAAAGGACAGGTGGTTGTAGCCACCTTCCGGTTGTAGCCAGAGAACATAGGGGGTTGTAACCTCCTTCTGGTTGTAGCCAGAGAATTGGGGAGTTGGAGCTTCCCTCAGGTTGTAGCTTGAGAAACTAGGGGATTGGAGCCTCCTTCCAGTTGCAGTTGGAAAACAAAGGAAGTTGGTGCTTCCAATAAATGTAATTCTTCAAGACATATAAGAAAAAGCATTTCGTGGTTTTCTCCCGCTTTGGGTTTCCATGTAAAACACTAGTGTATTATGTATGTGTATGATTGTTCATTTGTTCATTGATTATTTACTCTTTAATTATTGGATGATAATGATACATTGATATAACACTTGGATTATATGGTTAAAAGGATTAAATTGATATATTACCGATTCACCCCCCCTCTCAGTAATCCAACACCAACTAGTTATGATGATGTTCTAATCCTATACCTTATTGATAAGGTGAGGAAGCATGGTAGCTTCAGGAGTAGATGAGTTGAATGCTAGGCTTGATATGACCTTTTCCATGGTGTCATGCCTTTCCACCAAAACTTAGTTTCAAATATTGGGTGGTATGTTGATAGTGGAACCTGAAGTCACATGACTACAAAAAAATCATCATTTTTCAAGTGAGAAGAACAAGACACCAACATGTAGGTGGATATTGGTGATGATGGCATGTACTATTGGTTAGGTTGGGGTCTATCTCATTCCACATGCTAGCTATAAAAATTTTGGATCTACATGAGCTATTGTATGCTCTTCGTATGACTAAAAATATCCTTTCACTTTCTTGTCTAATAGATTTGAAGTGTACGGTTGAGTTTGATGATATATAAGTTATCATCAGAAGTCGAAAACCTAATATTAGTTGAGTTTCATCCATAGTACTTAGGGAGGGTGGATGTTACAGATTGTTAGAAGATCCAATGAAGTAGATAGATTTTTTGGTTAACAATAACAATCTATGAGAGCTTTGGCACAAAGGATTTGGTCATCTTAACTATAGTTTCTTACCTCTTTTAAAGGAAATGATGGTTGGATTCCATTACTTCAAGGTGGAGAAGAGAGGAGTGTGCAAGGGATGTGAACTCAACAAGCATGACAAGACTACATTCCCAAGAAGTGAGCATAGATCAATAGGGATTCTTGATTTGATTCATTCAAATGTCTATGCACACATGTCATCAACGTCATTGATAGATCATATTTATTATGCTACTTTCATTGATGATTCCTTTATAAATAACTGCATATATTTTATGAAGACCAAGGATGAGGTCTTTAACAAGTTCCAAGACTTCAAAGCTCTTGTTGAGAACTAGATATGTAGGAAGATCAAGGCATTAAGATCAGATAATGGAGGGAAATATACCTCTAATGACTTGTATTCCTTTTGTACAAAAGATAGGGTCAAGAGGGATTTGATAGTATCATACAACTTGCAATAGAATAGGTTCATTGAGAGAAAGAACGGGTCCATAGTAGAGTCTCCTAAGTCTATGGTTCATGACTTAGATCTGCCCATATTCCTTTGGGTAGATGCATGTTGTATTGTAGTCTACATTTTGAACATATGTCTTCACAGGGTGTTGAAGGAAAATTCTCTAGAAGAAGTATTCATAGGGGAGAAACCAAATGTTTCTCATTTCACGGTGTTTTGGAGTCCGATTTACATTCATGTTCTAGAGGATAAGAGGACAAAGATTGAACCCTCCAACTTGAAGGGTTGTCTAGTTGGATACAGTGGGTCCTATAAGGCTTATAATATATATGTTCCTTCTCAAAGGAAGATAGTATTAAGTCAGGATGTGAAGATATATGAGGATGCATGGTCTTCTAGTTCCCAAGAGTCCCCAGTATTTATTGAGGAGACAATACGTGTTTCCCTAAGTGTCAATCCATGGGTTTTGAGGAGTTTAGATTCAAGTTATACAAGTTCCAATGTAGGTACAGAGATCAATTTAATTGGAATGGGACCTGAGAGTGAGGGGTTCTCTAGATAAAATTTTATGCCATGAATCCAATGAAGTCAACAGTTCCACAATATGAGTCTTAGTTTTCATTTTATGCTCAGTTGCAAGCTGCATCCCAAACCATTTCGGGGACTCTTGGCCAATTCCTCCTTGGGGCATAAAAACCTAATGGAGCAGCATTTTTGAGTTCTGTGAGATGCTAAAATATTTTTTAGGGATGGACTAGGTGACAACTTTGTCCATTTTCTCCTGAGGCACAGTTTCATAAATTGGACCCCTTAATCGAAATTTTGCATTGCTTCTTACTATGCAAAACCATAGTTCTCGAAATTGGTGAATAAAGAAACCTCTAAGGCATGGGACCCGGGAATGAGGGGTGCTCTAGTTGAAATCGTATGTTGGTAATCCAACGGAGTCAACAGTTCCTCAATCTGAGTCTCGGTTTTCTTTTTATGCGCAGTTGCAATCCACATCTGAAACCATTTCGGGGACTCTTGGCCAATTCCTCCTTGGGCATAAAAACCCAACGGAGCAACATTTTTGAGTTTCGTGAGATGTTGCAAGATTGTTTAGGCATGGACTAGGTGACCACATTGTCCATCCACTCTTGAGGCATAGTTTCATAAATTGGACCCATTAATTGAAATATTGCATTGCTTCTTATTGGGCGAAACCCTAGTTCTGGAAATCGATCAATAAAGCAACCTTTGAGGCATGGGACATGGGAGTGATGGGTGCTATAGTTGAAATCTTATTCTAGGAATCTATTGGAGTCAATGGTTCCTCAATCTGAGTCTTGGTTTTCATTTTATGGCCAGTTTCAAGTCGCATCCCAAACCATTTTAGGGACTCTTGGCCAATTCCTCCTTGAGGCATAAAAACATAACGGAGTAGCATTTTTGAGTGCAGTGAGATGTTGCAAGATTTTTTAGTCATGGACTAGGTGACCAATTTGTCCATCTATTCCTGATTCATGGTTTCATAAATTGGACCCCTTAATACAAATGTTGTATTACTTCTTACAGAGTCAAACCCTAGTTCTAGAAATCGATGAATAAAGAAAATTTTGAGGCATGGGACCCAAGAGTTAGGGGTGCTCTAGCTAAAATCCTATGCCAAAAATCAAACGGAGATGATGGTTCCTCAACCTGAGTCTCGGTTTTCATTTTATGCCCAGTTGCAAGTCGCATCTGAAACCATTTTGGGGACTCTTGGCTAATACCTCATCGTGACATAAAAACCTAACGGAGCAACATTTTTGAGTTAAGTGAGATTTTGCAAGCTTTTTTACGCATGGACTAGGTGACCACATTGTCCATCCACTCCCGATGCATAGTTTCATAAATTGGACCCCTTAATCGAAATATTTCATTGCTTCTTACTGGTTGAAACCTTAGTTCTTGAAATCGATGAATAAAGCAGCCTCTAAGGCATGGGACATGCGAGTGAGGGGTGATCTAGCTGAAATATTATGCCAGGACTCCAATGGATTCGAAGGTTCCTCAATATGAGTATTGGTTTTCATTTTATGCACAATTGCAAGTCACATCCCAAACCATTTCAGGGACTCTTGGCCAATTCCTCCTCAAGGCAAAAACCTAACGGAGCAACATTTTTGAGTTATGTGAGATGTTGTAAGATTTTTTAGGCATGGACTAGGTGACCACTTTGTCCATCCACTCTCAATTCACTGTTTCATAAATTTCACCCCTTAATCCAAATGTTGCATTGCTTCTTATGTAGACAAACCCTAGTTCTCAAAATTGATGAATAAAGAAACTTTCGAGGCATGGGACCCAGGAGTTAGGGGTGCTCTAGCTGAAATATTATGCCAAGAATCAAACGGAGTTGATGGTTCCTGAATCTAAGTCTCGATTTTCATTTTATGCCCAGTTGCAAGTCCCATCCCAAACCATTTAGAGGACTCTTGGCTAATACCTCCTCGCGACATAAAAACCTAATGGAGAAATTTTTTTGAGTTATGTGAGATGTTGCAAGCTTGTTTAGGCATGGACTAGGTAACCACTTTGCCATCTACTCCCGAGGCATGGTTTCATAAATTGGACCCCTTAATCCAAATGTTGCATTGTTTCTTACTAGGTGAAACCTTAGTTCTTGAAATCGATGAATAAAGAAACCTCTAAGGCATGGGACTCGGGAATGAGGGATGATCTAGTTAAAATAGTATGCCAAGAATCCAACAGAGTCGACGGTTCCACAATACGAGTCTCATTTTTTGTTTTATGCTCAGTTGCATGATGCATCCCAAACCATTTCGGGGACTCTTGGCCAATTCCTCTTGTTAACGTTGAGTAAATTGTTGGGTTGAAGAAATAATCTACAAAGGTAACCTACAAACCAACTTTAAGACTGGAAACTATCCTTTCCAATCTAGAGAGGGCTCTCTCTAAGACTTGATCTCTAATATATATGTTGCTTTGAACTGATGGCAAGATTTAGAATTTTGAGATAGTTTTTCAAGGTTTGCTGGCAAAAAGGTATAGTATTTATAGGGCTATGGAGTCAATCCCTGGAAACAAAAGAAAACAATGCCTGGTAGATAGAACTCCTCATAGGAACAAAGGATAAACAAGGTGATGAACTTCGGTGTCGAGTTTGATTATGTAGGGTGAAAGAATAAAAGAAACACATAACAGAATCAGGGCATAATAAAGGATGAATTATGACCTTAGTTAAGAAGATAAACATAATTTAAATTAGTTAAGTCTAGAGCACCATTAATGAATTATGTACTTTTAATTTACCAATTTAAAGAGAAGAAAAGTGCAGATGAAAATAAGTACACAGAGAATACATACAAAGAAGAGTACAATATTCATATCACCACCATTGGAATCTTTTTCATAAGGAATTCAGGATTTCTGCATTTGTATTTCTATTAGATTTAGAAAATTACATTGAGGATCAAAATGCCTATACTTATGCCCACCCCTTTTACATTAAAAAATTCAACATATATAGAAAACTAAAGGTACACTTAGCTGCTAGGAGTCAAACTACTACCTCCTAGAGTTATGGATCTGGTTGCTTTCAAAGAGAACAACAACCTCTACAAAATTTACCAAAAATAGAAAACCCGATTTGTCAATCATAACATAACTGAAATGTCATTTACAATCATAAATCCTTGAGTGAATTTCAACCATATGGTTGTGATGAGTCATCATGTGCACTATTGGACAACCCTGTCACCCTTGCACAACAAATTCTGGTTATTGTTGCGCAAGTGTTGGCTACAGTATTTGCGCAGCGACTTCACATAGCGGATAGTCATGTTGAGGTAGGTCACGCGATTCCATTTGGCAGCAAAGGTTGGGATCATTCAGCTTGTCCTTAGATTATTTATCCCATTTCACTTGTAGCCATAAGGTCACGTTTTCCTTTCTCAGTGACAAGTTTTGTCTCTTTAAATTTCTCACCTGCCTTGAAAAAGTTGCATTCCTCTTCAATTTTGATTGAGCATCAGATATGGTTGCACATGCATTGTCTATAGCTGGTCTTCATTTCTTGTAATGATTCATGATCCCTTCCTCTCATATTCTCTTTTCCTCTTTGAGCTTGATGATCTCATCTTGAGCTTCTTAGCTGCTTTTTCATCCATTTTATATTATTTTCTCCTCTTGTTGGTGAGGTAGGAGATCTCTAACTTGCTTTACTCTATCGTGTTTGTGCTTCAGGAATCCTTTATGTTAGCTTCCTCTTCAATTCTCTATTCTCCTGATATATTTGGGCTATAATATGTTGAGCTTTCTTGAGTTGTTGCACCTCTTTGGCATCTACATCTTTCTCCCCTGGTTTCACTTGCTCTTCATCAATATCCTGGGCCACAAATTCAACAAATTCTATCTGAACTGTGGTTATGGGAAACCTCCTAGTAGATGACCTGGTGTGTAGTTTACTAGGAACCTATGTTTCCTTAGGTTCATTAGTGAATCACATTTTTTCTCTTTTCTTCAAGGCTGGCTGACTGAGTGATGAATTCTGAATCTCTTTTCATATTCCCCTTTCAACAACACCTCCTCCTTTTACCCCTGAACTATGAGATGTTGATTTCTCAGTAGACAAGGGAGTTTCTCCTTTAAGATCCAGGGAAATGTTTGTTGAAGTCAAGAAGTAACCTTGGTACATGTTTAACTTTCCAATCTCTTCAACCACAAACAACTCCACCAAAGAAAAATAGAATAGGCTACTCTTTGGCTGGTCAGCTTTGGCTTGGAAACTATCTTCCATTTTTCTCAGGCTTCTACATAGGAAGACGGGTAATTTTAAGAGTATTTTCCCTGTGAAATGCATCAGGAGCCTAATGTGGTATTGATGTACGTTGTCAAACCTACCCTCACAAGTAAAGTATTTATGGATTACCCTCAAAAGGTTCTCAAAAGGTTCCAAAACATATTCATTGGGAATGGTGACACCAATCTTTCGATTTCTATATTCAGGTTTGAGGAAATCAATATAAAATGAAGTATCTAATGGAATACCTTTAAACAATTTCTCTCCCTACATAGGAATCTTTGTAGAAACTGATATGGTTTCCTCTGACACTTGAAAAGTGATCCCTGCAATAGTTGTGTTGACACCGTTAAATTTAAGAGAAAACTGCTTGGTTAGTTGCGCATTATACCCTTGAACCTTTTCGCAGAATCTCATGCATCCATATTGTTCAAAGGACACCCTGATCATTGGGTCTGCGTTCACCAAATTGAAATTATGTGGCTCAAACCTCACAACTTTCCCGCTTCTTAGATTCTTTATTTTTCATTGAGTAGTTGTCATGATGTTGATATATGTCAACCTTGTGTAAACTGCAGGTGCGCAACAATATATTGCAATAACCTCTGTGGAGAGAAAAAGGGAACAATAACCTCTGCCAGCAAATGAGAGAAATAACCTCTGCATAGCGAATGCAAAAAGTGACTTTTTCACGGTGCGTAGAAACATGTAACAACAAAAAACTTTTCACAACAAATGAATCAGCGGAAGGAAACTTGGTGCAGCAATGAATAGCACTAGAAAACTCAGTGTAGAAACAAACAACAATGAAAAACTCGAGGCAACACTAAACAACAACGGAACATTTGGTGTAGCAATAAGGATGGAAAGAGTTTATCTAAAATGAAAGAAAGCTAGTTATGTGAAAAGAAAACTCGTTCCAAAGGCTATGTTGCAATGGGTTCCAAGAAAGGCTCTTGAACAATCATTGAAACAAATGGGGAATGTGCAACAAAAAATAGAGTGAAAGTTTTTCTTAGCAAATATCAACACATAGGGTTTTCATAGCGACTGGAGTTTGTGTAGCAGAGAGCTTTGGACCTTGTTGGAGAGGCTATGGATGATGTGCAGGTCTTGGATAATTGGATATTGGACCCGCGGGCCTAATATTTTTGGTGAAATGAACTTGGGCCCTGTAATAAACTCGAGGGTATAAAATTGACTATAAAAGCCAAAAATTGGCTAGTAAAACCAATTTTAATTTTCCCAGACTTACAAAAAGTTGTCGAATTTGATGAAATTTTTTCCCCAAAGAACCTAAGAGACCAAAGTTTTTTCAAAACTAACTTTATGCCAAAATTCAAAATTTAGCATGTGACAACACCTCCTCGGGGCATCAAAACCTAATGGAGCAACATTTTTTATTTTTGTGAGATTTTGCAAGATTGTTTAGGCATGTTCTAGGTGACCACTTTGTCCATCCACTCCCAAGGCATGGTTTCATAAATTTTACCCCTTAATCAAAATGTTGCATTGCTTCTTACTGAGAAAAACCCTAGTTCTCGAAATCGATGTATAAAGCAACCTTTGATGCATGGGACCCAAGAGTGAGGGGTTCTCTAGCTAAAATCATATGCTAGGAATCCAACAGAGTCAATGGTTTCTTAATCCGAGTCTCAATTTTCATTTTATTCCCAGTTGCAAGTCACATCCCAAACCATTTCAGGGACTCTTGGCCAATTCCTCCTTGAGGCAAAAAACCTAACGAAAGAGCATTTTTGAGTCCTGTGAGATGTTGCAAGATTTTTTAGGCATGGACTAGGTGACCACTTTTTCCATCCGCTCCTGAGTCATGGTTTCATAAATTGGACCCCTTGATCCAAACGTTGCATTTCTTCTTATGAAGCCAAACCCTAGTTCTCGAAATTGATAGATAAAGAAACTTTCGAGGCATGGGACCCAGGAGTTAGGGGTTCTCTACCTGAAATCCTATGCCAGGAATCGAACGGAGTCAACAGTTCCTCAATCTGAGTCTTGGTTTTTATTTTATTCCTAGTTGCAAGTCGCATCCCAAACCATTTCAAGGACTCTTGGCTAATACCTCCTTGCGGCATAAAAACCTAACGGAGCAACATTTTTGAGTTATGTGAGATGTTGCAAGCTTGTTTAGGCATGGACTAGGTGACCACTTTTTCCATATTCTCCTGAGGCACGGTTTCATAAATTGGACCCCTTAATCCAAATGTTGCATTGTTTCTTACTGGGTGAAACCCTAGTTCTCTAAATCGATGAATAAGGCAACCTCTGAGGCATGGAACTTAGGAGTGAGGGGTTCTCTAGCTGAAATCGTACACCAGGAATCAACAACAACATTCAAGTCCAAGAGAATGGAGAAATTTTATAGTGACTATACTATAACTCTTGTCCATTCCACAACTTATCACCCACATGGTAATGGGTTGGTTGAGTCATCCAAAAAAATCTTGACCATAATTATTAAGAAGCTTCTGCAGGAAAATAGGAAATCTAGGCACAAGAAGCTTATCTATGCACTATGGGCTGATAGGATCACCACCAAAAGGTCTATTTCTCCATCACACTTCCATATTGTATATGGTACAGAGGAAAGTTTTCCTACCTCATTAGGAATGCCAGTGATGAGACTACTACAAGAACAAGAAGTTGAACCAAATTATGCTCAAAGGAGGATAAAACAACTAATCCATGTGCAACAAATGAGAGAACGAGTCTTCAACAACTCACAAATGTACCAATACAAAATGAAAAGAGCCTTTGATAGGCATATTAAGGAAGATGATTTCAAGGTGGATGATTTTGTGCTAAAGTGGGATGCAAGGAATGAAGACGTAGGGAAGCATGGGAAGTTTGATCATCTTTGGCTGGGACCATTCATGATTGTTGCATACCATGGGAACGATGCCTATTTGTTGCAGGAGCTCAATGGCGATCTCATTGGTGGAGGACTTGTGAATGGCAAGTTTCTCAAACACTATCTTTCTTGAAAAAAATTCAGTCTTTCCATTTCATTGTAAATAACCATTTTATTTTCAGATGAAGCACTTGAACTCAATAATCAGCAAAAAATTGAAGCCCGAAGTGAAGGCCCTAAGTTTATGCTGAGTTTAGTCAAAGTTGTGTCAGTAATGTCTTGTAAATAAGTGTGTTTGTCAGTTTAGAGTCTTTTGAGTCGAATAAAGACCAATGGTCAGGCACTTGGTCTACTCTTCGTTGCTACCTCACTGGGACGATAACATCCCTATTGGAGCCAGTTGTTAGCACCATGATTTTCCTAGCTAGAGTTAGAGGTTTTTCCAAAGTTTTCAAAATCATGCCATGATCTTGGGAAGATCAAGGCATTCCTAGATGAGTCATAGTTAGTTTGTCAAGGTTTATGAGGTCAATAATTAAATAAAGAGTAACTTGAATGTCAAGTAAGGGGTGTAGCCATAAGTTGGGTTAAAGGGTCTATTTTATTTTCCATAAAAAACCATCATAAAAAGAAAAATGTCAAGAGTGTAAAGTCCATCATGTTCAATTTGTAATGGTCCACTTTTCATAAGTCTTGAATCATATTAAAAAGTGGTAAATTATGTGCTAAGGTTAGGTCATAGGTTAGGGTGAATGTCAGGTCAAATGGTATCATGGTTCGTCATCACCTTTCATGAGTTCAGAGAAGGGACAATAATGACACTCCATGTCATCTGTATGGTTGCAAGATTCAAAAGTGTACCTGCTGCACAAATTCCTAAACTTGTCTTGAAACATCTTGTCACCTTGGATAAGAGTTCTCCATTTTAAACTTCATCCCTTATCCATTCAAAGAATGTATATTGGCCACCTTTTGTCTTTCTCCATTTCCTCCAAGAACTGTGCATAGTCCATATCCTCTCCAACAAGCTCCAAAGCTCTCTACTACACAAACTCCAGTCGCTATGCAAATGTTGTGTGATTCTAGTCACTACACAAACCCTGTGTGTTGTTATTCGCTATGCAAACCTGTCACTCTAGTTTTTTCTACACACTCTCCATTCGTTTCAATCACTATTCAAGAGCCTTTATCAGAGACCATTGCAAGTTAGCCTCTAAAACGAATTTTCTTTTCATATAATCAATGTTGCTGCATTTGAGCTAAACCCTATCCATCCTAGTTGTTGTGCAAGCTTGCATGCTAAGCATGGAGGTTCTTCTATTTTGAGCAGTCTGAAATTTACTTTTGCAAGCGAGACATCGCATAACCATGAATCCACAGGGAAAGAAGAAATACAAGAGAGGAAACGTTTTCAAATATGAACCCCAAGGGATGACTTTGGTGAACTCAGACCCTGCATACAGGGTGTCCTTTGAACAAGTTGGATGTATGATATTCTGTGAAAACGATTGAGGGTATAATGTGCAACTAACCAGGCAGTTTGCTATGAATTTTAATGGTGTCAGCACAACCATTGCAGAGATCACTTTTCTAGTGTCAGAAGAAACCATATTAGCTACTACAGAGATTCCTATGCAGAGAGAGAAGTGGTTTAAAGGTATGCCCTTAGATCCTTCATTTTATATTGATTTTCTCAAACCTAAATACAGAAATCAGAAGATTGGTGCCACCATACCTAGGGAATATGTTTTGGAACCTTATGAGAAGATTTTGAGGGTAATCCAGAAATACTTTACTTATGAGGGTAGGTTTGACAGGGTATATCAATACCACATAAGTCTCCTTATGAATTTTACAGGGAAAAGCTCCCTAAACTTACCCTTCTACCTATATAGAATCCTGGGGAAAATGGAAGACAGAGTCCAAGCCACAAATGACCAGCTAAAGAGTAGCCTGTTCCACTTTTCCTTGGTGAAGTTGTTGGTGGTTGAAGAGATTAGAAAGTTAGACAGGGATTGGGCCATGATGATGGGTGAACTGAAAAGGGAGCGGGCGGGGTCAAAAAATTTCTGCAGAAAATTGAGATGGATGAAAGTGATAAGGGAGAAGAGATGAATCTAATGGAATAGGTCTCAAATAATGGGGAAAAATGGGTGAACTGAAAAGGGGTGGGTGGGGTCAAAAATTTTTGCAAAAAAATGATATGGATGAAAATGATAAGGGAGATGAGATGAATCTAATGGAATAGGTCTCAAATAATGGTGAAAAAATTTCCAGACTTTTTTTTTTTTTTTNATGCTTTGATCTGAAGAATGCTGCAGTGCTGAAATCCCCAAATTCTGAACCAGAGAATATTTACTTAGCAACTCGAACACGGATGCGAGTCAAATAGATCTCGCCGGTTTAATTTGTTTATGCTGTTGTTTATGTTCCCCAAGGGTTAGGTATTCAAGGGTTCCACAGACAAGGGTTTGCCCTGTGCTATAGCTCTCTGATATATGTGCGGGGTACAACAGTAGCACTCGGCCCAATATCTCAGGGCACTAACTAAGGAGGATAGACCGTACCCTTAGTCGTACTACCCGACTACCCAGGTACTAGAGAGTATCTTCCCGAGTGCTGTTCTCGGTGACACTATAGTAGTCCGATGACCAATAGGTTTATCTAAAGAGGGCTTCAGGAAATCTAGGCTGATCCGTACACAGGTGCTGTCTGATGCGCTACCACTCGAAGGGGTACCATCAGGGGTTACAAGGGTGGCCAACAGATGTGCGCTTAAGAACCAATTGTATTTCCTGCGTGTATGAATCCCACAACCGCGGGTTTATGCGCGTAACGACAGATCTCTGTGGCTTAAAGACGTCAGAATATGTCTCTACCCTGAAAAAAAATACCCACAATTTCTGCCAAGGAAAGTGCTCTGATACCACTTGCAAGATACTAGATATATAAAATATGCAGAACATAATGAAATGCTAGTAATGACAGAATAACAGTAAAATATCCAGCATAATATTCACAATACATAGAAATGATATACGAAATAGCAACAGAAATAACACTTTGAATCAGATAGCAATGTTCACAGGCCTCTTCGAGGGGGCAACCTCCAGTCGAGCAGCGCTCTGTTACAATAATCTCCAAGCTAGGGTTTTCATACCCTCGACTCT
>ML776867.1:873817-886461 GCA_009831015.1 Picea engelmannii
AGGAAGATCCTTCTAGAAGCGAAAGCTTCTATTAGGTCTTCTTACATCCGCCTTATTCTATTTTATTGAAAGGTCTTATTAATATTGACCTTTATTACATCTGAATACATTGATCTACCTATGTGCGGGTTAGGAACTTAACAAATTCCTTCTTGACCTCACCAAACATTTCCCTGGATCCTAAATAAGATACCCCCTTGTCTGCTGAGAAATCAGAATCTCATAGTTTAGGGGTGAAAGGAGGAGGTGTTGTTGAAAGAGGGAAAGGAAAAGATATTGAGAATCCATCACCCAGGCAGCCAGTCTTGAAGAAAAGAAGAAAAATACAATTCACTGATGAACCCAAGGAGACACAAGCTCCCAGTAAACCACTCACCAGGTAATCTGCTAGGAGGTTTCCCATACCCACATTTCAGACACAGTTTTTTGAATTTGCATCCCAGGAGATTGATTTGGATCAATTCAAACTAGGGGAGAAAGATTCAGATGTAAAAGTGATGCAGCAACAACTCAAGAAAATTCATCATATTATAGATCAACTCTACTAGGAGAACATGGAATTGAAAAGGAAACTAACAGAGAAGACTCCTAAAGCACACACACCACAGAGAAAAGTAAGTCCTATGCAAGAAATTTCAAAGGGAAGAAAGATCAGGAAAATCCCCGAGACTATAGTTGCAGTCAAACCCACATCACCTCTGACAAGGTCCTCATCTAGGAAGAGTAGTACAGACATACAGTGCAAGCAAGCAGCAAGTCATAAATCTCCTACTTCACCCACAGAAGGAGAAAATAACATAATATGGCTAAATGAGTAGCTAAGAGAAGATCAATATGAAATCATTAAGCTCGGGGAAGAAAAGAGGTTATCATATGACAGAGCCATGAGACATTTTATAGAATGCATACCATCTAGAGAAAATGGTTGTGCAACCCTTTCTAGTGCTCAGTCAAAGTTGAAGAGGAATGCAGCCTTGTTGAGGCAGGTGGGAAATTTAAAGAGATAGAACTTGTCATTGAGAAAAGAAAATAGGGCCTTAAGGCTACAAGTGAAATTGGATGAAGAATCTAAGGACAAGCTAAATCTCCTTGTTGAAGTTGTAGAAATATGAGTGAGGAAGCCCTATTTTTGTCTTTTTTCAGTATGGAGCCATGTCCAAGTTTTGTTTACATCATCAAATCTGTGGTAAATATACATTTGATGTTGATGAGGGTTTGTTTCACCAAGGTGATTATTGGTTGTGCACAGTCTACTATTTTAATCAATAAAAAGTCATACACAACACTTGCATAGAGAATATTCGCTACGCAAATGTTTTAAGATCACCTGATCAGAAAGGGCGATATGTGATGAAATGAATACAAGTTTTGAGGAAGATACATGGTTCCCAGCCTTTGTTTCCACTAGAATTCCCATGAGCAACCTCATCATGAATATTCACTATGCAAATGTTGTAGCCAACACTTGCGCAACAACGACCAGAATTCACTGCGCAAGGGTGACAGAGTTGTCCAACAGTGCACATGATGACTCGAGGTGCCCCTAGATGCACCTGATGACTCATCACAACCATCTGGTCGATTTTTTCTCAAAGAGATATGATTGTAAAGGATATTTTGGTTATGTTTTGATTGGCAAAATCATATTTTCTATTTTTAGTAAATCTTTTTGGAGTTGTTTTCCTCTTTGAAAACAACCAGATCCATGATCCTAGGATGTAGTAGTTCGACCCCTAGTAGCTAAGTGTAGCCTTAGTTTTCTATATATGTTGACTATTTTGATGTAAAGAGGGGCGAGTTGGTAGAAGTATAGACATTCTGATCTTTAATGTAATTTTTCGAATCTAATAGAAATACAAATGCATAAGTCCTGAACTCCTTATGAAAAAGATTCTTATGGTGGTGATATGAAGATTGTACTCTTCTTTGTATGTATTCCTTGTGTACTTACTTTCATCTACACTTTTCATCTGTTTAAATTGGATAATTAAACGTCTAGAATTCATCTAATGGTTTTCTAGACTTAACTGATTTAAATTATGTTTATCTTCTTAACTAAGGTCATAATTCATCCTTTATGATGCTTTGATTTTGTTATGTGCTTCTATTATTCTTTCACCTTACATAATCAAACTCAAAAATGAAGTTCATCACCTTGTTTATCCTTTGTTCCTCTGAGGAGTTCTACCTACTAGGCATTTTTTTCTTTTGTTTTTAGGGGTTGACTCCATAGCCCTATATATACTATACCTCATTGCCAATGAACCTTGAAAAAACTATCTCAAACATCTAAATCTAGCCATCAGTTAAAAAACAATCTATCTATCAGAGATCAAGTCTTAGAGAGATCCCTCTCCGCCCAACAATTTACTCATTGTCAATAGAAGGAATCATGTTTTTTACTCTTGTCTTTCTGAGAAAGGTAAACAGTTAAACAGTCTCTCCAGTTGAAGGAGTTGACTTCTTTCCAAAGGCTTTCTCACATTCTGCAACTTTCTCCACCAACTTATCAAATGTGATGGATTTCAATTGACCACTTACTCTTATCAATTCAAGGTAGTGATAATATGTAGGGTAGAGGGCCTTAATGAAGGCCATGAGAGGGAGATAAATATTCGTTATGATGGCTTCAATGTCATGCATTTTGTCTTTGATTTCTGAGGCTAAAGCCATAGGGTCATCATTCTTCAACTCTAAGTCTAAGAGCTTCAACATTATTTGTATGAGTTCTAGTTAGGAATGTGTGTCATACAAGTCATTTATTCTCTTCAAGGGACCATAGGAGTCACTGATGGAAGCAATATGATGGCTCACCTAATCACTTACTATCGTAGATATTAAAACATATTCCTTCTAGTCTTTTTCTTCCCATATTTCACGTTCTTTGTTTGAGGTCAGAATGGTTGGTCTTCAACTAGGTCTGCTACTTTGTCTACTACACTTTATCTTTCATTGTAAGGATTTTTCTTCTGATTGTGCTTCTTCTTCAATCATTTTACTACTCTCAGGGACTATTATTTCTTCTTCCACGGGTCATTAAAGATCAATGTGCTTTTGATCTACTTGTACAATTCCCTATAGTTCTCCTTGCTAGTCAACACTAAGCCGACAATGAAGATGAGAGACTGCATTTTTTTGTATTTACTCACACGTGTCAGGGTAATACAATGACACAAAAATATAATGAAATTGCACCAATAAAAATTAAACTGGAACCAAGAGATTTCTCGTGGACTAAGCTCTAGTGAATGCAATGATTGGAATGAAGGGCACTTCCACCTATTAACATGAGTGAATTCACACTTGTTTGAGAGATGGAAAAATGTAATCACACTTTTTTAATAAAATGTAATCAATGTTGTATATATGAAGAACATGACATCCATGGAAAGGTATATACACCTCAATTGGAGTGAATGGTTGATCATACAGGTTTAAGCAAAGTACACTTAGACCCTTACAAATGAAGGGATTGATACCATCACTCCAACTGAAGGATTGGTCATCAACACCAATGCAAGAAAAGAGGAATCACAAAAAATAAACAAAGAAGTGAATCACAGTGTACTTGGGAAAAAATGTGATGAATGAAGAAATTTTACTAAACGAACCGTCACTTGCCCTCATTAATACCAATATATAAAAGCAAGGTTTATTCAATAAGCTGTAATAGTTGTTGACTCTGCTACTTCCAAAATTGTACCAAGATATGGATATGATCACGAGGGATATGTAAGTGGATCACACAAATCATTTACTTAATAATCATTGCTATTGGATTTAAACAGTTCCTACAACAAGAACAAGTTGTAACTAGATGTAGATACGGATGTCGTGGCTCTCTCAGGTCATGGAAGATACATAGATACCAGAAAAAAACATATATCAAGTGTTTCCAAGCAAGCTCAAACCTAGGTAGGGAACCACACCAGAAGACGCAATGAATAAGCCAAAATCGAGGGTATTAGTAGTGTGAAAAATTGGAGAAAGATAGGGAAAGAGGTACCATAGGCATGTTTATAATTAGAAAAGAAGAGAACATTATTGGAATGCACATATATTAGTGTTGTGTGCTGAGTGAGAGGTAGGTTTTAGGTTTATGTTCCTAGGAGTCAAGGTGAGGAAAGGTATGTGAGTGAGAAAGACTTGCACCATTCATGGCAGAGTGCTAGTTAGTGTTTGCAGAGAATTGTGGCATGGAGTGTGTGTGATGGGTATTATATATGCACTAATTCCCTCAATTAAATTGTCAACCTGGGGTAAGGAAACATAGAGCTGTGGCACTGTATGAGAAAGGGCAGAAAAGATAATGGAAGTAATATCTAACTAAGGAGATGGTCTACCTAGGGATCAACACTCTATCAATCTAATGGAAGTGTTGAATGGAGTGTCAGATGAGGTACCAGATGGAGGATCAGACCGTGATTTTTCCCTGTTGCAAACAAGCCATGAATTAAATCTTTATAAACATCGAACTGAACTGAATTGATCAAAAAACCATTACAAAAACACCAATTATACGTACCTGATGCAAATTCATGGTGAATTGATATATAAACCTTTGATAATCCTTCAAAATGGATAATATGAAGCATAGAATATGTAATATCGATGCAAAAATGATTTGATCATCACAATAAAACAGTCAAAACATGAACCCAACATTACCCCCACACCTAAGGATTTGCAGGTCCCTCTTCAAACAAAAATGAATTACCCGACATAACTAGACTCATGGAGGAGGGGGTGGATTGTCTTTAGAAGCTTCTCCCTCTTGTCCTGGAGATTTTGTCCTGGGCCTTTTACAATGTTTCAATTGCGTCCAGAGGCTGCGATTGGTGGTGGTCATTTGATCAACCAATTGTTGGAGAGAATTCTCTTTTGCTTGCAATACCGCATTTTCATGATGTAGATGCCTATCCATAGTTTTTCACTCTTCCAACTGTTGAAGCAACTAAGCATTTTCTTGTTGTAATTTCTCAATAATTGGGGTATGATAGGATGGTTCAAAATAAGAGGGCTTGGATCCCTTGATGGATGTAGAACGTATATCAACTTTGGAAGATGATGTAGGCATATGAGAGGTAGGAGTAACATAGTTTTTGTGAGAGAGAATAGGTTCATATTTAGCTTCTTTATCAAGCTCAAACTCTTCTGTAAAAACTTCTCTGAGTCTTTTATGGGGGCTTTCAAGATCATAAGAAAATCGAATAGGATCCATAGCGCTTGGAGGTTTTACATTAGGTTTTCCACTTGTACTTTGGGTACTTCTTCGAAATAATTCTCCTTTGAATCGATTTTCTCCCCTTCTATTTGTAGGGACTGAAGGAAAGTCTTGTTGAAATGCATTTTGTAGCTTCTTAGGTTGAGGATCAACATGTGTTGAAGGAAATTGGGAATTATCAACAGACTTCTTAATTTTCTTACCAGATGAGGCTACAGGGGAATCAAGAGTTTTCTTGGCGAGTTTGAATTTGAATGGTTTATGCTTTGGAGGTAAAAAAAATTGTGTAAACAATTATATCAATGTCCAAGTCTTTGACTTGGAAATTTGATCATAAAACACATTTGTAATTTAAATTTGATCACAAAATGAAATTTTAAAAATACACCATTTAATTCATCTAATTTATCATTGCAACGTGCCTAATCAATTTGAGCAATCATACCTGAACATGATCATGATCATTTAGATTGTATACAATATCTCATCTGATCCTCCATATGGCACTCCATCCGGTCCTCCTGTGTAAGTGGAAATTATTCCATAGTAAATGGGCGTTAGCCCATAGCACTTAGCTTGGACAATTTCTAACAGTCATGGTGAACAGGAGCATGGAAAAGATAAGTGTGAATAGAATGATCCAATGTTAATTGCCTTGTCATCGTTATTGTAACGTTATAAAAAAATTTGTTCCTCTGCTAAATAATTTGTTCCTCTGTTCATAGGTGTGTAATACAAATCTATAGTGACCATTTAACAGTTTGTCATTGATCTTTAATTGACACAAAGAACCAGTTAGGCAGTCTTTCATTAAAAAAATGTACAACAGACTTATAACACACAGTGATGTCAGCGGTATATAATTTAGCATTTTAATAAAAACAATTGTTGATATAATAGCCTAGAATATCGTGAAAACAATATAACATAATTTTTACAGAGATTCTACTTCCTCTTATCATGGATTATAATATAGATGGGTAGTGTTTATCATTTGTCAGCTCAGGAAACCCCTCCCCCACTCCTAAGTATTGTGACAATTCACAATCAAAGATATAGGGAACCAGTCAATTCTCCCAATAGCCTAAGATTTATAGCTTTCCAAGTGTAGAGATAAATTTCACACATTAGTCTAATGAGACGGTTAAAATATGGCCTCACCTGTAGGACAAAACATCCTACGTATAGTTAAGAAGAGGTAGGCAAGATAGTCTTAGGATAGTCTTAAAGCTAGTTCCCAATGGCATATTTATGGAGTTCATTGACATTTGCTTAACCATGCATACTTCTTTTCATATTTTTCTACAAGTAATTTTGTACATCAGGACAAGTTTAAAGATTTAGGAATTTTATTTATTGTTTGTCATATCATCACCCTCGCTAGGTAGAATGCCCCGCTGCCAGCAAGCATGTTCAATACTCCGACGGGTTTACCTAGTCATACCACAGACCGATACCCATTCCCAGCATACCTGTTCAATATCCCGATAGGTTAGCCTCTTACACCCTTTTACAGCAGAGACTGGTCCACCATCTTTTAAGATTTTTTATATAAATATTGATTTTTGCAAGAAGACGGGGAGACAACTCTGAAAATTTTATTTAAGACTAGGATGGTATTTATGTTAGAGGATGACTTTTGTTTATGTATTCCTTATAGATTTTCCTAATGTAAGGGGTACTTAAGTGGATGTAACCTATCTAAAGATATGGTATAATCAAGCATTTTTAGTGTGTAGTAGATGGTACCATTGGAAAAGAACATAAAGGTATCTTCAGGCTCGACTCACTTTCTTTGTTTTTAAGTTATAGTGGTGTTTCCATGGCTAACCACTAATCATACCTTCTTGCTACTCTTTCATAAAGATACTTTACTCACCTACTCAGGGTTCTTGGGGAAAGTGTATGAGTAACCTCTACGTTTGATAGACAAGGTGTCACTTCATTATATCCTCTAGTGGTGGAGGTTAAGAGCAACTACCATTAAATATGCCTTGAGAAAAAGGAAGATAGAAATATTGAAAAAATATGGCTAATTCACAGCAAGAAAAAGTCATTATTCAATTAATGCTTAAACATACAACAAGGTTCAAATATAGAAATATCTTTTTTGAAGGAAAATACTTCCCTTTTTGTTTCCTTGAAATTGTCCACTCGTGGTGAAATAAATACCTGCAGAAATGTCTAAAATTGTTTGTCAACAAAAACACACTCTAAAATATCAAAAACTGATGATATCAATGAGATCAATGTTGACACACCTACCACACTTAGAGGGGGGGTGTGTGGGGCTCTTTTTACTCTTTTTACCAAAACTTCCCTCTTACACAAAACTCCTTAGTTAACATTCAACATTTACTCATTTCCCATTCCTATCATTTAAAACCAGTTAGATGTGAACATATATCATCAACATATATCAACAACATATCATCAACAAGTCATCACCACAAGGAACACAAAGAACACAATATGTATGTACAATTTTTCTTTTTATTATGGACAACAATCCAGGGGTTTTTCAGTAACAACTGAATAAAGTACAACTCTGCAAGAGCACCAGCTCTATATGCAAGACTCAACTTACATTCTCAACATCAACTGAGATGAGGCAACAATCCTCAACATATATCAATTTGTCAACAAGTACGTGACATGCGAGTAGTGCATCCCGTGTGTGTACCCGCCCTGGCTCACTACAACACGAGTATGTACACGTCCAATGTATACATCAACCTGTGTATACCTTCTGAGCTATTAGGGTTTATCCTTCAAGATCAACTCACATCATCTGCAAAATATATCATTCTCTTCTGTCTTTGACTATCCAATCTGCTCACCAGCCAGTCACAACACATCCAAGCTCTCCAATAGCTTGTTCATGCTCCACAAGAAATCAATATGAATGCTATCTCAATCATGTATAAGAAACTAGTATACCACAACAATCATGTCACCACTGAATCAAAAGAGTATTTCTCACTCCATCAACCAAATCAACCAAACTGATCCACATCATAGAATCCACACCAATAATTCCCTAAGAATTCACAACACATCACACAATAGTATCCATCAAGACAATAATGTAACCATACCAGTGTCTCAGTGATAGATCTGAGGCCATAGAATGCAGATCTGGAACCTGCCTCATCATCCAAGAGCTTGGCACCAACTCAAACACAAGTCTTCATGAATTTATCCACTGTACATGCCCTGTCCTCATACAGCCTGCATATGTACGCGTCCTGTCACATTACTGCCCGCGTACACCTCAGAAACTAGAGTTTCTAAAGCTCCAAGACTTTTGATGTCAAGATATCTGATATTGTCGAAACTTTGACATGTCCATGAGATCCTCCTCAAGTTCTCTTTCTCTTAATAGATCTTCAATCATTCTCAAGAGATCCACACCAGATATGCTCTCACAAGAAGCTCTCCATCAATACTCCAAAATATATTCTCACAAGAAGCTCTCCATTGATCCACCAAAAAGGATGATCTACAAGAGACCATTGCTATCTTATTTATACTTTCACCCTCTAGGTCACTTTACCCATTTTTTAGGTTACTAACCCATTTCTAGGTCACCCAACCTATTTTCCTCATTTTAGGGTTAACCACTTTCTATAAATAGAAAGTTCTCCAATTCTTTATCATTTAAATTTTCCTTCTTGATTTTGTCACCTTACATTATCATTTAAATAATCTTTATTGATTTTGTCACTTCTCTTTATCATTTAAATAATCTTTCTTGAATTTGTCACTTCTCTTTATTATTTAAATAATCCTGCTTGACTTTGTCTCTTTACTTTATCATTTAAATAATGATTTCTTCTTTTCAAACACTTTGACTTCTTTGACCATTTGGGGCTTCAAGCCAACATATGGGGGTCCTCCAACTTCGTAAAGCCATAACACTTAAACCATGAAGAGTTTTGTGACACTCCACATACCACCGGAAATGGCATGACAAGCACTATCCATCTAGGATAGTTTCACCAACAATTTCACTGATCTTCAAGTCATTATTCCACATACAAGCATGGGTCCTCCAATCATTCTTCTAATATAACTCAATCCGCAAAGCATCTTTTCAGGAGGGATTTCACCATAAGGGGACCACTTTGGATTTCATCCATTTGTACTTCTTATCAACCATGACAAGACAATCATCAAACAATTATGCATCATATATCAAAGAATACATCTTTATTATGTATCAAATGACAACTCATTGGTTTCCACTTGACATCTATCATTCTCATCAAGGACAATCAATCAATCCTTTGACATCAATCATTCACTTTACATCAATCAATCAAACCATTGGCATCAATTAAAACATGATCCAACAATCTCCCCATTTGGCATTGATGGCAGTACCAACATTGATGTCAACACCAATTACCAATTATTGATGTCAGCATGTAGATAAAGCATGCTCTACATCAATAGTCAATGTGACTATGTCTCCCAAATGTGACTATCTTTCCCAATCAATAATCATCAATCACATCAATGTGACTATCTCTCCCCCTTTGACATCAATGGAAAAGGGCCATTTTCCTCTTGGGGCTGCTCCCCCTGCTTGAAATTTCCTTGGGGATGCTCCACCTATTTGAGTGCCTTTGATCTTCCTCTGAATAATATCTCCCCTTTTGAACAAGGGATATCACTCTGATGTAATTCTAAAAATACATTGAACATACTCCCCCCTGTGACCATCGCTCCTCCTGGAATTATGGCTATGTGCTCTTTCTTCATATATAGGGCTCTTTTCTAGGTATGTATCTGATAAATATCTCCTCCTAGAATCATGGGAATAAGAATGACTCCCCCCTATGCGTATGTCTCCCCTATCTTCTCTATGAGATGAACAATGTGCTACCGTATAATGATCTTTGGACCTGTTTATGCATCAAACTCATGCCATACCAAGAATCATGAAGCAAAAGATATGTCAACAATGAAAATAAAGAATCATGAGAAAAATATCAACCAAGTACATTATGTACAAGAATGTGTGCTGATCATGCACAACACCTATTTACATCAACCATGTACATCAACATCATGTAATGTGCCAAAAGATATCATCCATGGAATGTATCAATCATATGCCTCTATCAACTTGCCAATATGTGCATCTACCAATATGCCAACCATGTGCATCTACCAATATGCCAACCATGTTTCATATCACTCATGATATGTCTCCATCATGAATCAAGTGCCACAATCATGTATCTTAAACAAATACCAATTGTTGTGATGATCAAGTAGTACCAATGGTGTAGTATCATCAAGCATATGCCATCTATGAGTGTACCAAACATGTATCAATTATAGAACAATCTATGAATCATCAATGATGTACAACATGATCACCTCATCAACTCACCAACCACATGTCCCAATGTGTAGCCCATCCATATTCTAAATGTATGCATCAAGATTTCCAACAAGTAAGATTCCAATACATCATCAAGATATATCACATGACCAAGGTGTCATAACTTTACTACCATAACCAACATTGTTCTTCAACAAAAAATGCATCAATCCTCCATACAATATGTGTTAGTGCCATGCACCCGAGATTTTATTTTACATAATCCAATAGATGAACATTTCAACCTGCATCAAAACAATGTCAGAACCTACAACAAACAATGTCGGATCCTGCAACAGAGTGTTATACCATCACATCAAGCTGCAACCCATGTGCATTTCTTTTTTCCCAAGGCTCTACCACATATGCGTGGCATGTTGCACAACAACTCGCGTATGTACGTGACCTATGCAAGGTTAGCCTGCGTATGTACGCGACTGATACCACTATCACCCATGTATGCCTCTATAGATGACACTCTTGAGCTTCCCTTCAGTCTTTCATTTTGTTTTGGCTGCTCTGTCTTCTTCACCCACTTCTGTAGATGTCCCTACTCCTCAAAACTTGAGCTCTGAGCATCCATATTTTTCAAAGATGTCTCCCTTCCTTACTTCATTCCTTCTTCTAGCCATGCTATGTGAAGTTCTCATTATGGACTTTCTTCTTGTGTTCTAGTACTCATGGGATTTGTGGCCAAATCCACTACAGCTGTAGCATCTCATGGTGTTACAATGAACAACAATATGTCCTACTTGATCACATCTCCAACACCTCATGGTATTATGAAATATTCCATTGTATCTCCTTTCATAAGATCTACATTCAAACTCTTTGTGACCATATCCATTACATGAATAACAATGCCCATGAAAAATACTTTCATACCTTTGCTTTGGTGTCCCAAGAATAGCTTCTTAATGTCTTCCTTGATTTTTTCTTTTGAAATTTTATTTGCCTTGTGTAGATGATTTCTTTGCAACATTGTCTTCCTTCTTTGATGGACTTACCTCATGCTTCTTTGAGGTTCTTTCTTCATTATGTTTGTATCCAAGACCTGATTTATCACATGGTGATCTTTGACTTTCCAATATCTCATCCAATATTCTTGAGCTATTCAAGAATTTGTTTGACTTCTCTACCTTCTTTCTAAGATCAACAATTTCAGCTTCTAACTTACAACATGACTCTTCCTTTTCATTTATTTTATTATTCAATAGTTCCTCTATTCTTTTGGCTTCTTCAATTTCGGTTTTGAGATGGACAATGGTTCCAAATTTTTTCTAATCTCATCATCTACCTTCACATATTCTTTTTCACTCTTTAGTCTTGTGATCTCTTCTTCCTTTTCTTCTAGTTGATCCTTAGAACTCTCTTCTTGTTTTTTGAGCATTCCCTTTAAATTCAAGATGTATCTTTGACTCCTCCTAAGAAACTTCTTAGTGTTATCCGAAAGATAGTTATAGTGTGTATAAAAATGATCACTTCTATATCTATATAAACCCTCTTCAATTTCCTTTTAAAGTTCTAATAGATTTTCTTCTATTCTTTTCATGGGGTAAATACCATCAAAATTTACACAAACTATTTCTAGATCTTCTTCTTCACTTGTAGAGAAAAATTCATCATCATCATTGCAATCAAGGGTCTTTGAGGGTTCTTTACCTTCATTTGAAATATCTTCATGATCTTCCTTTTTTCCAACATCAACACATAATTCTTTGCCTTCATTTGAAATGACTTCAAGATCTTTCTTTGTGCTATCATCACTTGATTCTTTATCTTCACTTGAAATATTTTCAAGATCACATTTAGAAATAATACAATCAAGGGTTTTTGGATATTCTTTACCTTTAATGATCTTGATGGAGTGATCTTCAATATATTCTTTCTTTTCTTGATATGTCTCCTCTAGCTTTAGCCATAGATCCTTGGTGGAAGTGCATTGTCCCATGCTCTCTTTGATAGGGCTTGAAAGTCCACTAAGAATGGTCTTGAGAGCCAATGCATCATTCTTCTTTCCTTCCC
>ML776867.1:886511-910082 GCA_009831015.1 Picea engelmannii
TGATATGTCTCCTCTAGCTTTAGCCATAGATCCTTGGTGGAAGTGCATTGTCCCATGCTCTCTTTGATAGGGCTTGAAAGTCCACTAAGAATGGTCTTGAGAGCCAATGCATCATTCTTCTTTCCTTCCCTTTGAGCTGCAAAGTTTGACTTGTTCTTCAATGAAATGGATCCACCAATGACCGCCTTCCAAATAGTTTCTCCCATTTCCTTCAAATGTATTCTTATCTATATTCTCCAAGTAGAATAGTTTTCCTCATCAAGGATTGGAACTTCATCATCCATTTGTGTGTCTATGGATCTCCTTCAAGCTTGTTAAGGCTTGTAGTGAAGGCCCACTCTGATACCAATTGTTGGACACACCTACCACACTTAGAGGGGGGGTGAATGAGTGTGGGGCTATTTTTACTCTTTTTACCAAAACTTCCATCTTACACAAAACTCCTTAGTTAACATTCAACATTTACACATTTCCCATTGCTGTCATTTACAACCAGTTAGATGTGAACATATATTAGCAACATATCATCAACAAGTCATCACCACAAGGAACACAAAGAACACAAGATGTATGTACAATTTTTCTTTTTATTATGGACAACAATCCGGGGTTTTTTCAGCAACAACTGAATAGAGTACAACTCTGCAAGAGCACCGACTCTATATGTAAGACTCAGCTTACATTCTCAGCATCAACTGAGATGAGGAAAAAATCCTCAACATATATCAATCTGTCAATAGGTACACGACCTATCAGTAGTGAAGCCCGCATGTGTATGCACCCTGGCTCACTACAACACATGTATGTATGCATCCAGTGTATACAACAACCTACATATACCTTCTAAGATGTTAGGGTTTATCCTTCAATATCAACTCAGATCATCTGCAAAATATATCATACTCTTTTGTCTCTGACTGTCCAATATGCTCACCATCCAGTCACAACACATCCAAGCTCTCCAATAGCTTGTTCATGCTCCAAAATAAATCAATATGAATGCTATCTCAATCATGTATAAGAAACTAGTATACCACAAAAATCATGTCACCACTGAATCAAAAGAGTATTGTTCACTCCATCAACCAAATCAACCAAACTGAACCACATCATAGAAGCCACACCAAGAATTCCCTAAGAATTCACAACACATCAAACAATAGTATCCATCAAGAAAATAATGTAACCATACCAATGTCTCAGTGATAGATCTGAGGCCATAGAATGCAGATCTGGAACCTGCCTCATCATCCAAGAGCTTGGCACCATCTCAAAAACAAGTCTTCATGACTTTATCCAATGTACGTGCCATGTCCTCATACAGCCCATGTATGTACATGTCATGTCCCATTACTACCCACGTACACCTCATAAACTAGGGTTTCTGAAGCTCTGAGACTTTTTCCGTCAAGATCTCCGACATTGCCGAAACTTTGACATGCCCATGGGATCCTCCTCACACTCTCTTTATCAGAATAGATATTCATTCATGCTCAAGAGATCCACACCAAATATTCTCTAACAAGAAGCTCTCACAAGAAGCTCTCCATAAATACTTCAAAAGATATTCTCACATGAAGCTCTCCATTGATCCACCAGAAAGGATGATCTACAAGAGACCATTGCTATCTTATTTATACTTTCATCCTCTAGGTCACTTTACCCATTTTTTAGGTTACTTAACCCATTTCTAGGTCACTCAACCTATTTCCCTTATTTTAGGGTTAACCACTTTCTATAAATATAAAGTTCTCCAATTCTTTATCATTTAAATATTCCTTCTTGATTTTGTCACCTTACTTTATCATTTAAATAATCTTTCTTGATTTTGTCACTTCTCTTTATCATTTAAATATTCTTTCTTGACTTTGTCATTTCTCTTTATTATTTAAATAATCCTTCTTGACTTTGTCTCTTTACTTTATCATTTAAATAATGATTTCTTCTTTTCAAACACTTTGACTTCTTTGACCATTTGGGGCTTCAAGCCAACATATGGGGGTCCTCCAAATTCGTAAAGCCATAACTCTTAAACCATGAAGAGTTATGTGACATTCCACATACCACCGGAAATGGCATGCCAAGCACTATCCATCTAGGATAGTTTCACCAACAATTTCACTGATCTTCAAGTCAGTATTCCACATACAAGCATGGGTCCTCCAACCATTCTTCTAGGATAACTCAATCCACAAAGCGTCTTCCCGTGAGGGATTTCACCATAAGGGGACCACTTTGGAGTTCATCCATTTGTACTTCTTATCAACCATGACAAGAAAATCATCAAACAATTATGCATCATATATCAAAGAATCCATCTTTATTATGTATCAAATGACAACTCATTGATCCATCTTCATCTATGCATTTTGATCCATCTTCATCGATTGGTTTCCACTTGACATATATCATTCTCATCAAGGACAATCAATCAATCCTTTGACATCAATCAATCACTTCACATCAATGAATCAAACCATTGGCATCAATGACAACATGATCCAACAATCAAGTCACAGGAACATGTATCTCATAGTTCTTTTATTAAAAATAAAATGTAAAATGAGGTTGTATTATACTTTAAGCTAAACTAACAACATGCAACTTTTATTTACTATCCTACTCTACCTAAAAAGAAAGGAAAATATTTATTCAAGTGTAAGAACTTTTCCAATGTAACCATGTGTGAAGCAAGATAAGAAACATACCCATATCCACATATGAATAATTTACCACAGTGATTACATGGATATGAAGAACCAACCAACCTACTTGTTTTGGCATCGTAAGGTGTTGAAGAATAGAATATTATTGGGGCCTGATGACCTCTCGAAACCAAATTTCAATGTAATCTTGATATTCACCAATAGTAATTTCTATGCTCTCCTTCATCATGCTATGCAGATCCTCTTCTTCTGGATGATTGATTTCTGAAGTACATAAAGGATCCGCTGAGATGGATGTTGAGAACTCCTCAATCTCAAGTCTTAGTGAGTTCTCTCCACCAGATGTAGTCCATAATTTTTCAGCTTCCTTCACAATTTGGCAAGGAAAATCATTTTGTAGCTCATAGGACCTTGATTCTTCTAATATTTCCAGAGAGGTAGATACACTTTTGGCTGATGCCAAAATATGTTCTTGAAAAGAAGAAATCTCGGATGTTGCTAGGATTTGAGAAAGTTCCCTCAAGCTAATGGTTGCTTCTGAGTTCATTATGTTGGTTGATGGATTCTGCCTCACACGGGGATTAGTGTTTGGGGTTCTTAAAACACCCAATTTTTTATTTTTATTTTTATTATTATATATTTTTTAAGATTTTATCACAACTACCTAAAAAAATGAAATACATATTTAAAGAAGATTTGCACAAACCAAACACACCACGCTTGCATAAAATAAATCACACTTTCAGGAAAGAAATCAAAACATAAAATAAAATACGATTGCAGGAACGAAATCAAACTCACACATGTATGAAAGTAAACACACCAGAAGGAAAAATAAACACACTTTACAAAAGGGAAGCACACTTGCATGAAAGAAATAAAACTTGCATAAAAGAAATAAAAGAAAGAACTCTTGCAGTAAGATAAGAACACTGGAAGGAAAAATAAGTTGTGGAAAAGTAAACACACCGTGCAGGAAAGAAAGCACACTTGTGGGAAAGTAAATTGCAGGAAAGTAAACAAACTGAGAAAAGTAAATAAACTAACAAAAGTAAGCAAACTTGCAGAAAAAGTAAACATTCTTTCGGAAAGGGAACAACAAGGCTTTGGAGTGACCCATTAAAATGGATGTGCATGTTCTTACCTCTCGTCTTAAAGTTTCTCCTCCCCCTTGTTGTGTAAATAAAGACAACCTACCTACTTAATCTCTAATCCATTTAGCACCTCCTCGGAAATGATGCCAAAACTGATGGGTATTCTATATGCACTAATTCCCTCAATTAAATTGTCAACCTGGGGTAAGTAAACTTAGAGTTGTGTCACTGTATGAGCCAATGAAGAAAAACTAATATAAGTATTATCTAACTAAGGAGATGGTCTACCTAGGGATCAACACTCTATCAATCTACTTTCTAAAGAGACGATTTTTCAATTTTTGTTAATTAACAAATTCTATTAATGAGTTTTAAGTAATTCTAGGATTATGAACTATTTACTTGAAGCAACTTCGAACAATGAATTGATGAACTATTTCTACACAAGAAAATAACAATCTATTTTAAAGCTAGTTAATCTATTCAATCTTTTTTAATTAGGCAATAGCAAGTAAGCTATTTATGAGTTATTTGATCTATCTATCTCTAAGCAAATAAGAAAGTAAACAACTAACCTATCAAGACTATTTTGACAAGTGAAATCTATTCTTAAAAATAACTCATAACTTTTTCTATTTCGCGAAGAATAAATTTTAATCTACTTAATCAAAAGTAAAAGTGTTATGACTGTATTCAAATTCTAATTAATCAAAACTATTTCTAGCTTGTAGTAAGAGGAAAGAAAGTATTCAAAGATGATGATTATGTCTTCGGTGTCAAATAACATCACAATGGCATCTGACTATTAGTGACAATTCAAGAGGAATTAATTCAATGATGACTTCTACAAATAAATGGAAAGTATGAATAAGGCAATCTAAAGAAAGCTTTGCCATCATAGAAGAAACACTAAGTGTTTCGGGAATCCACGTGATCTCTAAAATTTATACATCAATCATCAACGATTAAAATCACTCTTATTCAAATTCACTACTTCAAGCAAATCTATAAACTCATGAACTCGTGATTAAAAATCCTAATCCAAATTCACTTTGTGCAAACTTCTAATTCTTGATCAATGTCAACTAGAAATTACAATTCAAATCCATAACTGATATTTCATGATCTAAACTGAACTAATTCTACCATTAAAAATCATATTTCAAAATTAACTAAAATACTTTTAGAAATGATAATCCAAAATCTATTTCTATCCTATGATACTAAGGAAAAATAAATAAACAAAATAGATCTACAAAGAATAATTGAAATGGAAATTAAATCTATCTCAATTAAATCTATCAAAACTCGAAACAACTAATCTATCAAATCTTGCAAACAATCTTAAACTAACACTCTTTTTACACTAATGCTCTGTCTATGTTAATGTTCTGTCTAAACTAATACTCTGTCTAAACTAATGCTCTGACTCAATTACCAAAACCAAAGTAATTAATTAAGACTTCAATACAACTATCTAAATTAGTATCCTACCGGATGATTCATAGCTAAGAAGGAAAAGATGCAATACTATAATTAACCAGCTCCTACTAGAAATATGCAATTAAGGAAAAACAAATTAGATTAACAAATTATAATTGACATATGCACAACAATTAAAATTGAGAAATACATGCAGTAAAGAAACAATTACGAATTCTAAATAAGAAACAAGATGAACACACAATATCTACTGATATACACAGTCACCCAGACCACTGGTGGGTCCCCCAATAGGTTGTGGCTACACTCCAACAAGAAAACGCAGGCTCTTAACTCAACACAATTTTGTCATTAATCATAAAAATAGAGTCTTGAACAAAGTTGTAGATAATGTATGTATTAAAACAATAAAATTATTCTCAAAAATTATGTCTTTAGTCGTGCCATAGGTAGTGGTATTTATAGAAGATTTACAGCTTGAGAGGTCGACCACTGGAAGGGTCGACCTTCTCTAAAAATATCAAACTCATTAAATGAGTTCTAATAGCAACATCTTCTAGAAATTTCGTGAGCCACTCAACGATCACTACAACCTCCCAATATGAGGTGTGTCGAGCTCTGTAGCTGGAGGCCATGAGGGGGGACAAAACCCAAATCACCAATTTGTCCACCATATGCCGCCAATGTACCAACCGCCAGCTCTAATGCGCTCCGAGTGCCGGATCGCATGTTGAATGGAGTGTCGGATCGCATGTCGGATGGAGTGTCAGATTGCCTGCCAGATCAAGTGTTGAACGGAGTGCCAGATAAGGTACATGATGGAGGATCAGATCGTGATTTTTCCATGTTGCAAAAAAACCATGTATTAGATCTTTATAAACATCGAACTGAACTGAATTGATCACAAAACCATTACAAAAACACCAATTATACATACCTGATGTGAATTCATGGTGAATTGATATATAAACCTTTGAGAATCCTTCAAAATGGCTAATATGAAGCATATCATATGTAATATCGATGCAAAAAGGATTTGATCATCGCAATAAAATAGTCAAAATACGAACCTAACAATGTGTACAATACTGCAATGCAGAAGGAATAACTAAGAGGTAGAGAATCAATTAGACTGAAATGAAGAAGAATTGGCAGGCATGCCATAGGAATTTTCTTCACCCTAAGGGAAAGGAAATGTTAGGAGAAATTGTGGAGTTAGACTAGGCTCTGATACCACTATCAGGCCAAGCATTGGGACGTAATCGTAACTCCATGCTCATGGTTATTGCATTATCTTGTCTATTAATAAATACATAAACTAGTGACTCTTGGTCTTCCATAACTGAATATGTTTCCTATCACCTACAATTCTTCATATTTACAGTTATTTACATAGGAAACACAATCCCAAGGATTACGTGTCCAACTGATATGATGAAGAGAATGTAAAGGATCCAACTCCCAATTTTCTTGAAGTTTAAGTTGAGAAAAGATTTGCATGTCCATTTTTTCATGAACACTTTATTTTATTCTATAAAGATGTAAACTAGATAATTAGAAAGGGATTTTGACTCTCATAGACAATGGATTTGTAATGTTGAATTATTTTCAAAGTCAATTCAAAAGATTTTCTTAAAGGAAAGGACATTTTTCTAAAGATTCATCGTGGATCAATTTTATCAATGTATTATTCTATTATTGATTGATTGCTCATATTTTTAGTGAGAATTTATGATTTTGTTCAAGTTATATTGCGATGTTATTTGAAATACTTTCTTTCAAATATTCAACAAATATTTTTATTATGTTTTATGGTTATGTTTTAATTCTTATTTCATGTTTTGCAGTCAGTTCTATGTTGCTCACTTTATTTATTTGTTGTAGAATTATTTCTATAGTTAGTTATGAATGAAATGACATTTTTATTTTTTACTTTCTTATAGTTTTATTTTTTGTAATGGTTTAGATCATTTTTCATAAAAATATTCTTGTAGGGATAAAATTTCCTATAGCATTAATTCTTATGAGAGAAAAATCATAGAGTTATTTTCCATCTACTCCTTTTTACAGTTACCTCTTAAAAATAGTCTTCTTTCCAATCATTCAAGTTATATTTCCTTTATTTTAATAGAAAATATAAAAAAAAAAATTACTTAAAGAAAAACAAAAACTTTCACTTAAATCCCATTGAACGATTGCCAAGCCATAGTCTAGAGGAGAATTCTATTAAATAGGTGAGAGTTTAATTGGGCCTCTTCCTTGGGTTTGATCCCTCCTATTGAGATTTGGGAATTCAACTCCCTCAATAGAATTGGAACTAGAAGGAGGACCTATGTATGGCAAGTCACACTAATAGCCCACATCCCAAAACTAGTTTTCCAAACCTTGAAAATCCTTTTGAAAATCTCATACCTCAGTATTTGGAAATATATAGAATAGACACTGAAACTATGTCTTATGCAATAGTTGTTGGACATATGATCATTGATGTCAATAGTCGATGTCATTATGATGTGATGATGAGTTGTTATGAACAACATGCAGAGAAGTCTACCTAAATCTTAGGAGAGGCAACATATTAGATTTCATGAGATCAACGAAAATGAAAAAACACCATCGAGATTGAATTCCTAACAGATCAATGATATCGATTAGTTAGAATCCAAGTACAAAATAAAAAATCTCAAAAGGGAAAGCACATTGCAGAAACATGATCAAGATTGAAATCCCCATAGTAAAACTACAAAAGAATTGAGGTAGAATCATGTCCACTGATGTAGATTTCAGGACAAACCAGGACCGTCAGATCTGGCAGTTTCTCAAGGTTCAATCAGGGAATCTATGTTTGAGATATTTGGGAAGTGGGAGCAAAATCACCCAAAGTATTGAATGCCAAAATAAATCTAGACCATTGATCTAGAATTGATCACAATCGTTGGATCAAGAATTCACGAGATCCCGAAACATCCGAAATCTCGACAACCATTGGATCGTGTTAGGATTTTTGCATCAAAGATGGACCGTTAGATGAAGTCAATTTTCTCGAGTTTTATTCTAGGAATCTCACTTAAGGAGAATTGAGAATTGGGAACAGATAACCCAAAGTCTCGAAGGCTGAAATGAATCTAGACCATTGATCTAGAACTGATCATAGTAGTTGATCAAGAATTCACGAGATCTCGAAATAGTTGAAATACCGACAACCGTTGGATCGTGTTAGGATTTTCACGTCAAAGATGGACCATTAGATGAAGTCAAGTTGCTCGATTTGTATTCGGGGAATCTCACTACGGGAGAATTGAGAATTGGGAATGGATAGCCCAAAGTACCAAAGGCTGAAATGAATCTAGAACATTGATCAAGAACTGATCACAGTTGTTAGATCCAGGAGGAGGATATGTGTCGCGACAGGAGATCCACGTCAGAAGACCAAGTCAGCAAGGACACATGGCGCAATCAGATGGTGAAAAGCGTCTAGGTCTAGTTGACACTTTAAGGTTATGTAAGTCACGAATCTAAGTGACATGTGGCAGCCACTCGATGAGTGCCAAGTCAACAGTGACGTCAGCAAGCTACGTCACTCTGGGAGTTTTTCCTTCAGGGGAAACCAACAACTACCCGAAGCATCAAAGGATGAATTCAATGATAACTGTTAATCTAAGATCCTCCAGGATGAATCATGACCATTAGATCAAAACATGATGTAATTTCTCCCATGTTGACCACTTATGCGCTGACCAACTCTGGTGGAAATTGGAACAACAATTACTCGGACCTCCAAACCTCTGAAGTCCTGATGTCCCAAAGTAAATAGTGGTTGTCCATCTCAACCTTTGATTAAGTCACAACCGTTGGGTTAAGTAGTGGAAGGATAAGTAAGGATTGAAGCTAGACCGTTTATTTGGTTCTGGGATTCATGCTAACCATTGGATCAATCCTTGTGAGAAGTGAACGAGAACCATCCACTCAACTGTAGATCAAGTCATGGTCGTCGGTCTGTTAGAAACCTCTGTACAAGCCAAGATATTCCATCTATGGAAAAACATATATCGACCGTTCGATCTACTTTGGTGAAATGTACTCCGGAAGGTTGAAATATTACAGAGGCTGGAAGTCCCGAAGTAAATAATGGTTGTCCATTTCAATGTTTGATTAAGTCACAACCATTGGATTAAGCGATGGAAGGATAAGTAAGGATCAAAGCTAGACCGTTCATTTGGTTCTAGGAATCACGCCAACCATCAGATCAACTCTTGTGAGAGGTAACCACTTCGGAGAGTTGAAACTCCAAAATATTGGATGAGAAAGAAATCACCTGAAGGCTAAAGTACCAGAGGAATAGGTTCCATCCCCTGGTCATAGGTTATGAACACATAATCCATGAGGTGTTGGGTACATTGCTTAATTAACAAGCCCGTGGTTTTGTGATATTGGTCACATGTAAATGGTTTTAAGGAAGCGCCTCTGTAGAATTTGATTTTTGCAACATTTGTAGAGACATGGAAACGAGTTAAAATAAATCGATCCATACCTATGCTCGATTTATGAAAAGCACTCTCGCTGAATTAACAGACTTCACAATGATGTTTGAATAATAATAGATATTGTTGTTAATTTAAAATGAAGAGGTGCGATGGTCCAAATAAAGGGACACAATGTTTCATATCTCACACCAGTTTGAAGAGTATATCAACGAGAAATAATGGTGAGAAGAAAGTGTCTCTATAGTCCAGATTAGAAGATCAAAACAACAACATAGTCCAAGAAAGACGAACTGATGATTCTTATGAAGTGGGGGTGGAAGGTAGGAGCACGAAAGGATTCATATCCTTAAGTGTAATTTAAGGGAGTTGGTGCTTCCTGGGTTGGTTCCCTAAAGAAACAAGGGAGTTGGTGCTTCCTAGGGTTGGTGCCCTAAAGGAACAAGGGAGTTGGTGCTTCCTAGGGTTGGTGCCCTGAAGAAGGGGATTTGTGTCTCCTAGAGTTGGTGCTCTAAAAAGGATTGATGTCCTTCATTATTCTTCATAAAATCCTTGTAATTCCTATTAATTATATTTATATAATTGATTTTAAAAAAAAGTCTATTATTTATCTATTATGGTAATTAACAAAATATAAAAGTAATTGCTAATTGTTGAAAAAGAGTAATACTGATTCACCCCCCCCTCTTAGTATTTCAACAATTGGTATCATAGTAGGTACCTTTAGCATAGTCTAAATAATTGGAAGGTAGATCTTGAAGATGGAGCAACAAGAGGGAATGTCTAACAACAAAGTACCATTGTTCAATGGAGGTGGCTATGCTCTATGGAAAATAAGAATGAAATTTTTTTTGTTGGCTCTTAGTTTTGATATCTGACAATCTGTTGTAGATGGTTTCACTGCAACAACTACTCCACCCAAAGATGTTGCAGGAAGTAAAATATGAAATGACAACTCTAGAGAAGTTAATGCAATTCTAGGAGGGTTGAAAAATTCTATATGTGTGAAGGTTGTGCATTGTAAGTCAACCAAATAAATCTGGGACAAATTGGAGGTTGTATATGAAGGAGATAGAAAAGTCAAGGAATCTAAACTACAGACCTATAGAACTCAGTTTGAAAATCTTAAAATGAAATAAGAAGAGAACATTGTTGAATACTTTCATAGGGTAGATGAAGTGGTTAATTCAATTATAGTAGTAGGAGAATAAATTACAGATAAACCCATTGTGAAAAAGATAATAAGGTCATTACCTATGAGATATGATGCCAAGATATCTACAATTCAAGATAGGTCTGATCTTGACACACTCACAATTGATCAACTTCATGGAATTTTTACAGCATATGAAATGAGAACAGGGAATGATAAATCATCAAAAAGAGAAACATCCTTTACAACATATAAAACAAAGATGATGCATGAGAAAAAGACCAATGATGAGTTATCAAATATATCTGATGAGGAAACTGCCAACTTCATAAAGAAACTCAAGAAAGGGACAGGGAAATACAAAGGAAAGATTCCTCTAATATGTTTCAACTGTGGCAAAATTGGACACTTTTCCAATAAATGTCCCCATCCTAAGAAGGAGGAAAGTGATGATGAAAGAACCTTCAAAAATCAGAAGAAAATCAACACTATTAGTAAAAAGAAGTTTTACAAGAAAAATAAAATGTTCTTTACCCAATAAGACAATAGCTCATCAGAAGAAAATGAAGAAGACGAACCAAAGATTCTATTTATGGGAATAAAAACTCAAGATGATAAAAATTTAGAATATGAATAAGAAGCGAACTTCGAAGAAGAAATCCTTAGTGTAATTGAAGAACTAAGAAAAACTAAAAAACAAAATAGGGTACTTAGGGAAGAGCTTATATAGATTAAAGAAGCTACTAAATCAAGAGAGAGAGAAGTTTCCAAAACCCTCAAAGAGTCAAAACAAAACATCATTAATTTGAAGTCCCAAATCCTGGAAGATAATAAAATTGAAGAAGTCATTTTACAACAACTTAATGATAAAAAAACAAGTATGTGAGAAGCTAGAAGCTGAGATTAAGCTGCTAAAAATTGAAATTGAGAAAGAAAATAAGGGATCGCAATTTGGAAATAGTTCAAAGATCTTGGATGAAATTCTCAGTAGTCAAAGGTCACCAAACAACAAGACTAGTTTGGGATACACTCAAGACTCAACTTCTACATCACAAGGATCTGTCAAAGAACCAATCAGTTACGCAAATGCTCTAAAAAACTCATTAAGAAAAGAAGATAATAAGGAAAAGATGATACTATTGAAAAATGTTACACATAAAAAAAAATCAATATGCCCTACTAGAGTAAAATATGATAAGAAAAATACAATCATCAAAGGAATTCCCCTAAATATCTATTTATTGGATATTGTTACTCTTGCAATAATTTTGGACATAAGGCAGTACACTGCAAAGCTTATGGACAAAACAATCGTAGAAATGTCCAAAGATATAAGAACAATAAGTACAATGCAGAGAAGAGAAACTATAACTCATTTTATCCTTTGCAATACTTCAATAGTGAATTCCAAAAATGAAACAACTATGTTCATAAAACCAGTGAATGTAGATTTCCAAAATATGATAAAAAGACAAATATTTCCTATAGTAAAAAAGAATGGAAGAAAAAGAAAACAGAGTGCAATGTAGCCTTATATGCAAGAAATCAAGGATGTCAGTGGTATATAGATAGTGGATGTTTCAAACACATGACTGGAGATCAAAGTAAATTTCTCAAGTTAAATAAGAAAGGAAAAGGAAAAATAACTTTTGGAGATAACATGTGAGCCAAGATACTGGGAAAAGGAACTGTTAGTTTAGGAAATAATAAAACCAAAGAAGAAGATGTACTTCTGGTAGAAAATCTCAAACCAAATATCCCAAGTGTAATTCATACATGGGATTAGGGTCACATTCTTACTTTTGATTCTCAGAAATGTGAGATCATAAAAAAGGACACTGGAAAGCTAGTGGCAGTTGCACCAAGAACATCTAGCAATGTGTACATCCTTAATATGGATGAAGAATAAAAATGTTTTTTAAGCCAAGTAGATGAAAGTTGGATATGGCATAGAAGGTTGGGACATTTAAGCTTTGACAACTTGATCAAAGCCAATGAGAAAAAGGCAGTTAGGGACCTGCCAAAAGTGATTAAGCCTTCAAATTCTATTTGTAAATATTGTCAAATAGGAAATCAAACAAGAGTTAGGTTCAAAACAAAAGAGCATTCCACAACAAAACCATTAGAGCTTATTCACATAGATCTATGTGGACCAACCAAAACCAAAATTACTTATGGTGAACAATATTTTATGTTGATTGTTGATTATTACACAAGATTGATCTGGGTATTCTTTCTAAAAGACAAATTAGAATCCTTTGAGAAATTTAAAATATACAAAGCCCTTGTAGAAAATGAAATAGATATCAAAATTAAATTTTTGAGATCAGATAATGGAGGAGAATTCACCTCTAAAGAGTTCACTCAATTATGTGAAAATCATGGTATCAAAAGACAATTTTCATCTCCCAGGACTCCTCAACAGAATGGAGTGGTAGAAAGGAAAACCAAAATAGTTCAAGAAGCTGCAAGAACCATTCTAAATGAATCCAAGCTTCCAAAAAAATTCTGGAGAGATGTAATCTACACAACAATTCACATACTTAATAGAGCTTATTTGAGACCCAACCATGACAAAACCCCTTATGAATTATGTTTTGGAAGGCCAACATCTGTAAAACACTTTAGAACTTTTGGAAGTAAATGTTACATTAAAAATGATGAAGATAACCTAGGAAAGTTTGATCCAAGATTTAATGAAGGAATATTCTTAGGATATTCATATAATAAGAAACCATATTGATGTTATAATCTTAGACTACTAAAGATAGTGGAAAGTGTCAATGTAAAGATAGATGATCTAAAAAAGAGCATATCCCAAGGCATTGATAAAAAATCTCAACAAGAAGATGATGATGTAGAATCTTGGCAGGAAGATGATGTAGAATCTCAGCAAGAAGATGATAATAACAAAACATAGGAAAATGAACCACATACTGGTGAAGAAGACAATGAAGAAATTCCCTTTCCAAGAGCTCCATCAAAAAGAGTTCAAAAGAATCACCCTGAAAGCCAGATTATTGGAGATAAAAGTGCAGGAGTGGAAACAAGAAGGAAACTTTCTTTTGACTCAGAACAAGAAATGCTACCCCTAATATAACCTAAGTCAATTAAAGAAGTTTTCAAAAGTAAATATTGGATAAAATCAATGAAGGAAGAACTAGACCAAATAGAGAAGAATCAGACTTGGGAACTAGTTCCAAGACCCAAGGACAAGAATGTGATAGGAAACAAGTGGATCTTCAAAAATAAACTAAATGAAAATGAAGAAATTATAAAAAACAAAGTTATATTAGTGTGCACATGATATTCCCAAGTGAAAGGTATTGATTTTGAAGAGACTTTTTCTCCAGTAGAAAGACTTGAGGCCATCAGAGTGTTCTTGGCATTTGCATTCTTTAGAAATTTCAAAATCTATCAGATGGATGTCAAGGAAAAATTCCTTAATGGAACACAAGAAGAAGAATTCTATGTTGAGAAAGCAGAAGGATTCATGTTATCAGAAAATTAGGACTATGTGTGTAAGCTGAAAAAGGCCCTATATGGTCTTAAACAAGCCCCGAGAGCATGGTTCTCTAGGCTTGATCAATACCTACAAAAACAAGGATATAAGAGAGGGACGATTGAAAACAATCTATACATCAAAATTGAGGATCAAAACATGATTGTTGTGGTGGTATATGTAGATGACATCATATTTGGGAGTAATCTCACTACACTAAGTAGAAAATTTGCAACCAAAATGCAAGAAGAGTTTGAAATGTATTTGCTGGGAGAATTGTCATTTTTCTCAGGTTTACAAGTAAATCAAATAGAAAATGGAATATTTGTTTCCCAAACCAAATATATCAAGGAAATGATGAAGAAATTTCAAATGGAAGATAGTAAACCTATGAGTACTCCCATGGTCACTGGATGTAAACTAAGCCTAGAAGATGACTCACCAAAAGTGGACCAAACGATGTATAGATCAATGGTTGGAAGTTTTCTCTATTCAACAACAACAAGACTTGACATCATGCAGGTTGTAGGACTCGAGGGGAGATTTCAATATGCACCTAAAGGAAATCACTTAAAATAAGTAAAGATAAGGCACCCTAGAACTTGGATTATGGTATCCAAAAGATCAAGAGTTCAATCTAACTTCTTAAACTGATGCAGATTGGGCCGGTAGCATAGATGATAGGAAAAGCACGAGTGGTGGAGAATTTTTCTTAGGAAAAATTCTAGTAGCATGGTTGAGAAATAAATAAACATCCACATCACTCTCTATAGCATAGGCATAATACATTGTTGTTGCATCTTGCTGCACACAAGTTCTTTGGCTGAAGAAAACTTTAGAAGACCTACAAATAAGTTATAATAATCCCATTACTATTAATTGTGATAACACTAGTGCCATAAGTATCTCTAAAAATCCAGTCACGCATTCTAAAACCAAACACATCCCAATTAAATACCATTTACTAAGAGATCAGGTTACCCAAAAAATAGTTAAAATAGTTTATGTAGACACCAAAGTATAGATTGCAAACATTTTCACAAAACCTTTTCCCAGGAGTACTTTTGAAAATCTTCGACAAAAATTAGGAGTAATTCAAAAACCTCATTAAAAACCATAAAAATGTATCATAAGGGGCACATGTTCGGGGGGAGGATTGCCACAGGGGGAGATAAGAAATATCCCCTCTGCCATTGTTGTCAATGGGGGAGGAAATTGATAAGGGCATAAATTACAAAAAGAAAAAAGGTTTCCATCAATGCCAAAGGGGGAGATTGTTGGACATATTATCATTGATGTGTTGTCATTGATGTCAACAACCGATGTCATTATGATGTGATGATGATTTGTTATGAAAAAAATGCAGATAAATATACCTAAATCTTAGGAGATGCAACGTATTAGATTTCACGAGATTAACGAAAATGTAGAAACACCATTGAGATCAAATTCCCAACAGATCAATGATCTTGACCAGTTAGAATCCAAGTACAAAATCAAAAATATTAGAAGGGAAAGCGCATTGTAGAAACACGATTAGGATTGAAATCCCCACAGTAAAACTACAAAATAATCGAGGGAGAATCTTGTCCATTGACGTATAGTTTGGGACAAACATGGACCGTCAGATCTGGGAGTTTCTCGAGGTTTAATTGGGGAATATCGGTTTGGGATAATTTGGAAGTGGGAGCGAAATAAACCAATGTCCTGAATGCAAAAATAAATCTAGACCATTGATCTAGAATTGATCACAACCGTTGGATCAAGAATTCACGAGATCCCAAAACATCTGAAGTCCCAACAACCGTTGGATCATCTTAGGCTTTTCGCGTCAAATATGGACCCTTAGATGAAGTCAAGTTGCTCGAATTTTATTTGGGTAATCTCACTTCGGGAGAATTGAGAATTGGGAATGGATAACCGAAAGTCACGAAGGTCGAAATGAATCTAGACCATTGATCTAGAACTGATCATAGTCATTGGTCAAGAATTCACGAGATCTCGAAATAGTCTAAATACCGAAAATCGTTGGATCGTATTAGGATTTTAGCGTCAAAGATGGACTGATAGATGAAGTCAAATTGCTCAATTTTTATTCGGGGAATCTCACTTCGGGAGAATTGAGAATTGGGAACGGAAAACCCAAATTCCCAAAGGACAAAATGAATCTAGACCATTGATATAGAACTGATCACAACCTTTAGATCCAGGAGGAGGATATGTGTCACGACATGAGATCCATGTCAGCAAGGACATGTGGCGCAATCATACGGTGACAAGTGTCTAGGTCCAGTTGGCACTTTAAGATTATGTAATTCATGAATCTAAGTGACACATGGCAGTCACTTGGCCAATGCAAAGTCAGTAGTGACATCAGCAAGTTACGTCACTCCGAGAGTTTGTCCTTTGAGGGAAACCAACAACTACTCGAAGCGCCAAAGGATAAATTCAATGATAACCGTTGATCTAAGATCCTCCAGGATGAATCATGACTGTTAGATCAAAACATGACATAAGCTCTCCCATGTTGACCACTTCAGCGCTGACCAACTTCAATGGAAATTGGAACAACAATTACTCGGACCTCCGAACCTCCGAAGTCCCGAAGTCCTAAAGTAAATAATGGCCATCCATATCAACCTTTGATTAAGTCACAACCATCATATTAAGTAGTGGAAGGATAAGTAAGGATTGAATCTAGACCATTGAATTGGTTCCAGGATTCATGATAACCATTGGATCAATCCTTGTGAGAAGTGAACGAGAATCGTCCACTCAACTATAGATCAATTCATGGTCGTCGATCTATTATAAACCTATGGACAAGCCAGGATTTTCCATCTATGGAAGAACATATATTGACCCTTTGATCTACTTCGATGAAATGTACTCCAGAATTTTGAAAGATTGCAGAGCCTAGAAGTACCGAAGTCCCGAAGTAAATAATGGTTGTCCATATCAATGTTTGATTAAGTCACAACTGTTGGATTAAGAAGTGGAAGGATAAGTAAGGATAAAAGCTATATCGTTGATTCGGTTCTAGTAATCATGCCAACCATTGGATCAACTCTTGTTATAGGTAACCACTTCGGAGAAACTCCAGAAGATTGGATGAGAAAGAAATTGCACGAAGGCTGAAGTACCGAAGGACTAGGTTCCAACCCTCGGTCATGGGTTACAGACACATAATCCATGAGGTGTTGGGTACATTGCTTAATTAATAAGTCCTTGGTTTGCACTATTGGTCACATGTAAATGGTTTGAATGAAGCGCCTCTACAGAATTCGATTTCTACAACATTTGCAGAGACATGGAATCGAGTTAAAATAAGTCGATCCATACCTATGATCGATTTATGAAAAGAACTCTCACTGAATTAAACACCTTCACAATGTTGTTTGAATAATAATAGATATTATTATTAATTTAAAATGAATAGGTGTGATGGTCCAAATAAACAGACACAATGCTTCATAGATCACACAAGTTGGAAGAGTATATAAATGAGAAAGAATGGTGAGAAGAAAGTTTCTCTATAGTCTAGATCAGAAGATCAAAACAACATCATAGTCCAAGAAAGAAGAACTGATGATTCTTATGAAGTGAGGGTGGAAGGGAGGAGCACAGAAGGATTCATATCCTTAAGTGTAATTTAAGGGAGTCAGTGCTTCCTGGGGTTGGTGCCCTAAAGAAACAAGGGAGTTGGTGCTTCCTAGGGTTGGTGCCCTAAAGAAACAAGGGAGTTGGTGCTTCCTAGGGTTGGTGCCCTGAAAAAGGGGATTTGTGTCTCCTAGAGTTGGTGCTATAAAAAGGATTGGTGTCCTTTACTATTATTCATAAAATCCTTGTAATTCCTATTAATTATATTTATATAATTGATTTTACAAACAAGTCTATTATTGATCTTTTGTGGTAATTAACAAAATATAAAAGCAACTGCTAATTGTTGAAAAAGGGTAATATTGGTTCACCCCCCCTCTCAGTATTTCAACAATAGAAAATAATGAATTTAACACATTCATATGCATTACTTGAGATCACACCAGGCATATTTTTTCTTTTTCTTTAGCCCCTTTGCTTCATTTACAAAGAAATTCTTCTTAAACAGTGACCAGAATTAGGGAAAATACTTTGGTTCACACTATAGAATACTTGGTGTGGTTATCCTTCTAAGAAATTTCACAACCACTCAATCTAATTTCTCCAAACCCAATCCCTACTACAGCTCCATTAGACACTAAGAAATTTGAGAATCAAACAGATTCAAATTCTGATTTAGACCACTCAACAGGTTCATATTATGATTCAAACCACTCATAAACTAACTCAAGTTTATCGAATATGGAAAACAACCAAGAAAAAAATAAAAATGAAAATAAACCTTGGTTGGTTAGAGAAGATTTGGGTTTTCCTGAAAAACTACAGAATTTTCCTAAGCATCTAGATCACTTGCTTCCAATTTTGACCCTGCTTTATTCGGTCCATCGAAAGATCATATAATGAAATTCACCCTATCTAGTATATTAATGAATGTACATTGGGAAGGTATGGTGTGCATAATTTTCCCATATACTTTCAAGAATGAATCCTCCACCAAGTATTTTAATTTTCCATTTGGGTCAATCATTAGTTGGGGTGATTTTTAGAAGGCATTCTTGGAAAAATTTAGGGAATAGAATACCACAATTACTTTGATGACAAATATTTTTTATTTGGCCATGATCCCTAAATAAAGAGTAAAATATTTTAATAAAATATGTATCACTATCTTGAATACATTTAAAGATGGAACAACACCTGCACAAGAATTTCATATCAAAGTTTATACTAATGCATTTCCATCACCAGTCTCCATGTTTGTTAAGTGAGTAGAGAAAATTAATTTGGAATTAAACTTTGAATAAGAAAAGAAAATTGAGATTGAAATGATGGGAGGTAAGGAAATACATGTATCTTTAAGAAAGAAAGAGGTTCTTCAACCTAATAAAAGCCTTGTCCTACCTAGACCTCAACCTAAACAAACTATAGAAGGTAAAGATAAAGACACCATGGATATGGAGAGTATTTGAAGGAATATTGGAGAAGGGAATTCCAATAAGAGGCCATATAGAATTTTTTTTAGAATACCTATCCCTCCTATACCTATTGAACCCCACCTACAATTTTGAATATTGATTTAGAAGGGGTGGCTATGGATATTTTCTTGGGCCCTTCATTTTGGAGGACGTTCAATTTTCCAGAAGTATCAAAGTTTTGCAGAAAAGTGTAGTAGGGAAGCGAAAGGATAGAAGCAAAACAAAGGTGCTATGATGAGAGGAAAGCTAACTGCAAGTGTGCCATTAGTAGAAATAGTTCATGCACCAGCTGGAACAACCAATGGAAAGATCTAGAAACCTCAACTGCATGTAGAGCGGAAGAAAAATCAAGAAAATATAATAGCGTAATCAAGAAATCAAGAGCACCCAAGGAAAAGCCATAAATATGGGAATTCATATGTAATGGGAAAGGGTTTCCTAGTTGTTAAGTTGATGTGTTAATTATGATATATTGTGCTATTATCGAGAACTGTAGACATATGTTGCTAGATTCCTTATCGTTCTTATTTGGTCATCAATATATCACCATTACTGTCATTGATTCTATTGTGATAAGACATTGCAATGGATTATGGGGAATTAAATGTGCTTGCACAGAAGTCTAAGAGTCGATGGTGGGTATCTGATTGTTGATGCTACTGTGTAATTCATGATGCGAAATAGACACTCTATGTATGTTGGGTTGTGATTTGATAATAACATGAAGGATTATTCGGGTACCAAAACTTGTCATTATGTGTATGAATATTTGATCTCTGTGATGCACAATCTTTCCTTATTTTTGTAATTGGTAGTTGTGATATTGTCTACAAGCTCCTATGATGTATGCACTTATCTTTATGCTATGAAACATGGATTATCAAATGCACATATAATTTTAGACTTCTAATGATATAATATTTTTACATTAAAGTATGAATCTGTATTGTATCGCGTTATATTTGTTGAGGCATCCTCACTAAATCACTTTATCACACACAAGTCTCGGCTACACTTCGAGTGAGACCTCCTTCCTTTGTGGAAGGTTGAATATGCCAGAGAAACTAAACTACAACAATATCTTTTTTGGTAACCTCTGAGAACCCTGGTTTCCAATTGTGCACCAACAAATGGTTCCATTATCAGGACATGAAGCTTTCCAGTGATTTTTATAGGATGTCGCATCACATATTTAAGTCTGACATTGAGAATTGGTAGGAAACAAGGTGTGACGAATTTTTTTCTGTAAGAATATGAGCTACGACACCAAAGTGTGAGGGTTTTGAAGAGAAATGTATTTTACTTGAAACTAGAAAGAGACTAGTATGAGATCCTCTGGATTTGATTCCTAGAAGAGTTATTTTAGTGGCTTGACCAATTACAAGAATCACAAGAATTCAAAGATCGACTCAAGAGAACCTATGAGTGGACTGTTGAGCATTTAGCAACCCTTCACCAGATAGATCATCCAATTTATAGAATGACGTATTTTTAGGTACAGACCACCTTGGAAGGTTATATCATTGAATTTTCCACTAAGATTCATCAATACTTTTCAAAAGTAGAAGTCGTATTCAAAGAAGGATCCCGAGGAAGAATGTTGTGTGAAATCCCTCTTTGGAATAAATTTTTTCTTGCAAGAGAGGGGATGTTACCTATTTTGGTGGAGATGGTAGTGTAAATCCATGCATGTAAGGGGGGTGGCTCGAGGTAGGTCATGAGCTGATAAATAAGAAGTTTTTGGCGATGGGGGGTCAACGAGAGAAAACTGCAAGAAATATACGAGATATTAGGAGGGTTGTGGCTACCTAAAAGAGGTGGCAGAATCATATGAGAAAGGTTATGAAGATATTTGATCCATCACAGAAGGATATGGACTATAATGGTATCCAGCATAAGAAATTAGAAAGTTTGTGAGAGTTGCAGAGAAGTGGAAGGTTGGATAGACGATGGTTGAAGGAAAGATTTGCTGAGTGTAGTGAGGGTTCTGCAGGAAGTAGACAAGAGGGGGGAATTTTAGGGGAATTGGATGAAGTAGGGAGGATAGGTTCCACATATAAATCATGTGGCTTAGTCGAGACAGAAGGAGTGATGAGAGAACAAGAGCTCATAATGCCAAAATTTATAGAACTGCACTACAAAGTAGAAGGAATATTGCAAGATCACATGACCCCCTAGATTAAAGAACTCTATTCTATCGACAAAGGACCCAACCCTGAGTTTATTACTCCCCCGGTGTTGTCTGCACATTTGGTATTCTCTCCAATTAATATTTCTATAGGTTTTATTGTGTCTAACCCCTCTATTCCAGGAAGTTTAAGAAGTAGTAGTAATAGCACTGTGGCAAGTAATTTAGCTATTTCACAACCAATACCTCCAGGATTTATTTTGATAGCATCCCCAAGTTCTCTTATGGAAACTCAATGTGCAGGATTCCTCACCCGATACCCAGAATTTTGGGTTAAAGGGGATGAGGATTTCGAACAACATTGGTTCCTTTGTGAGGCCATGTAGAGGTCTCGTGGAACTTTGGATGCTAATAAACTAGTTGAGTTTCAGACCACCTTGAGAGGTCATTCTTTAAAATGGTATATGAAATCCATTGAACCAGGGAATCCTCAAAGACATGATTTCACTCTTGCTCAAGTTAAACAACAGTTCATAGAATAATTTCTCTTGCCCCAATCAGAAAAACAAGCCCTCTTTGAGTTGCGGGAGATCAAATAGAGAGATGGTAAGTCTGTATGGGAGTATAACCAAATATTTAAATATGCAATAGGGAAATTGGAAAACCCCATACATGAAGACCACCAGTGAGAATGGTTTATATAGGGACTACTATGAATGACTCGAATACCATTAACCCAGTAGTGGATAACTACATTAGGGGAAGCGATGAAAATTGAAGAAATGGCCAGCTACCTGGAATCTTGAGGGTTATGAGACCGACTAAAGACACTTATATTGCATAACTACAAGGCCATATTTCAGCATTAACTGACAAGATTCAATATTTGACCCTCCCTATAGGAGTTCGATCACATGTATGGTTGTTAAGCCCTAATATTGGCTCATTACCCCTTAATTGGGGCATATTAGATTAGTAATGCTATTTTATTTATGTCAGATTTATGCCATTAGTTGTAATTTAGATTAGTAATGTTATTTTATTTATGTCGGCTTTAGGCCATTATTTGTAATTATACCTCCTAGTCTCCTATATATACCAAGGAGACATTTTCATTTTGAATCATCTTGTACTTGAAAATTTAAGTGGGGTAAAAGGAGGTTTCCCCCTCGAAGAGGCTTATTATCTGAAATGATCTCTTTTTCAATGTGTTGAGTACTTTTCTTGAGGTTTTTATATGCTATATTGATGTTTGGTTCTTAACATATGGTATCAGAGCTCAAGGTCTTGGGGTTTCATTGCTACATCTGAGACACTGTGGAATTTTCGCTATAACTTTTTTTCTAAAATGTTTCAGAAGGAACAACTTGGAGGATATTTAGAAGATGGATCAAGGTACATTGGGTTCAAAATTAAGCTCCTGAGGCCTTATACTTTCAAATATATATCCTGTACAATATAGGGTCCTGGAATCATCCTGAAATGAGTCGCTGCAGACGTTTTGCTATAAAAAAAAATTTGTAACGTTTCAGACCCTAAACTATAGAGGCCATTTACATAAATTGGTAATTTATCTGTGGTAAAAAGTTCATCTTCTGGGTCATCTTAAATTTGTAGATACACCCTGTGTAAGATAGGGTATCTGACTAGTCCTATTGACTAGTCTCACAAAGGTGTTCCAGGTAAAAGAATCATAAATTCTTCCTAGAGTATCCAAATTACCTGGGACTAGTTGCATTGGATCTTGGACAGTCTTTAGTATTTTGGGTGCAAGTTTTAGAATTTTATATCAATTATTTTTGGCGGGGCACACTATACAAGTGAGATCTCCTGGAAAGGCCAAAAATCGGCAAGTTGTGGGGAAGCTACCATAAATTCCACTTGAAACATCCAATTTTGATCAGACCTGTGGCATTACAGAGAAGAAATATCATAGAAATACATAAGATAAAGTTTCATACCCAGAAGGGCCAAAAATTGGGAGATACAATAGAAGAAATATTGTCTAGCAGAACCACCTCAAAATCAA
>ML776867.1:920176-942533 GCA_009831015.1 Picea engelmannii
TATATACCAAGGAGACATTTTCATTTTGAATCATCTTGTACTTGAACATTTAAGTGGGGTTAAAGGAGGTTGCCCCCTCGAAGAGGCTTATTATATGAAATTATCTCTTTTTCAAGGCGTTGAGTACTTTTCCTGAGGTTTTTAAATGCTATATTGATGTTTGGTTCTTAACAATGGTGTACCAGCTGCTACATTATGGGTCATATAGTGATAGAATGTCATAGACTAAGTGGCACAGGACCCTCTCAACACCCGATGGAAACTCCGCCAGTAGGACCATTGGGAGAGGTCATGAAAGTTGTCGATACAATGCCATTTCATGGCCATTTGCAGTATCATGATTTTTCCAAATCATCAAGGAGTTCAGAGGGAGGAATATCGTCAAATTTTTCAAATCCATGGTCGCTCCCCTCGACATTGTCGAATCCTACAAAAGTATTCACTTGTTCCAAATATGGTATACTACGAATTCTGTGGGTCACCTACTCACACCACCAAGTAGTTTCACACCCTGGATGCTCTTGTAGACAAGTTAGACAGATCTATACTTAGGGTCAACGAATCTCCTCAATGGTATGGAGGTGGACACAGAGGTGGAGGAGGTTTCATAGGTGGATGAATTGGTGGAAGAGGGATAACTTGGTGCTATAATTGTGATGAGAAGGGACATCTAACTAGATATTTTCCTCTTTTGAGACAACCTTGGTGTTCCCATTGTAGAAACAACACCCATGCCACCAAGGATTTCCTTGAGTTGATCGCAAAGTGGGAATATTGTGCAAGGAAGCTAGGAACCAATCTAATTAATTCTGATTCCTCACCTATCATTGAAGAAAAGGCACACAATATTAATATTATTACTTGAGGAGAGACAAGGACTGGTGCTAATATTGACAATCCCAATCAAGGTAAGATTCAGAAAATGGTACCGATGGATTCTAGGTATGATGCCCCTAAGGAAAAAGGATTTCTTACAGAACTTTGTATAAATGTTTCAACATATGTCTAAACCTTCCATATCGGTAGTTGTAGAGACAAGTATTGAGTTCCAACCAAGAGTCATGAAAAACCTATTAGTTCCAAAGAACTTGCCATCGACATCACAAAATATTATTGAACTATGGTTCTAACTTTTTTCCCATATTTTGGATGATGAAAAACTCATTAAAAGTTTTTGGAATGTGCTTAGGGGGACTTTGGAGGATGAAGGGAACCCATAGGAGTCAATTTTTTCTAATCTTATAGAGAGACATACAGGTAAAATATAGAGGAAGAAGAGATATGACAACGAATTTAGACTAAATGTCCATATCGAGGACTACAAGATTAGCGATGTTATGCTAGATTTTGGATTCGACATCAACATACTACCAAAGAAAACTTGGTAATCCATGGGTAAGCCAAAGCTTGTTTATTCACCTATTCAATTGCTCATGGCCAATTAGTATTACATCTATCCTGTTGGGATGATAAAAAATGTAGAAATGGACTTAGGTGGAATTAAAATATTAGCAGACTCCGATGCCATAGAAATAATGGGAGAGAAGGGTCCATATCCCACTCTATTGGGTATCAATTGGGCATATTTGTATTACGTTTTTATATATCTCAAGAAGGAAATCATGACCTTTGAAGTGGATGGTATGAAAGTAACCCAACCTTTAGACCCTTACCAAGGTCCTCGATATACAGATCCAGTCAATGAGAAAATGGAACCAGATGTCTTGGATCAACTCTACACTCTGACTATAGGGAAGCAGGAAGATTACATTAACCCTGCTTTGGATGGATCAGTAAGTTGGTGAAGTATTCAGTTTATAGGTGAATATTTAGAGATCACTTTTGAAAACTGATGAGTATAGGGAAGATATGATAACTTCTTAAGGCATTGAAATACTATCAAAGCTTCTAGGTGGGTTGGATCAGATATTAGAGAACACCATGTTTATGATGACACTTCATATTTAGGTAGCTTTTTTGATGATTTGGAGGATAAGGTTTCTCTAGAGCAAAGAATTCTTGTACTTGATATTTCCTTAAAGTCATCTCCATATAGGTGGTGGGCCACCCATAAGGATACTTTGTCTTCCTGGGATGAAGCAAAGCATGCTATCCAATATTTCTTCATTCCCCCATCATAGGTTACTCAACCGAATCAGGATCAAGAAACAAATTGTCAGACCTCAACTTTTGTAGCATACGATGGGTCCTTTGATCCAAAAAAGCATGTTGCACATTGTATTCAAGTATGGGAAGCTACAAATTTTCCTTCTCGATTTTGGGTGCATCATTTATTCATTATTTGGGACAAATTTCAACAATTAGGTATGTGCATAAGGAGGCTCAATGACAAACCACTTTTTGGGAAGTACTTCAAAACTAATTTTGTCTAGACTTCTCATTCTCGGGTAAGTCTCCTGAAATCACATTAGCTTTGCAACAGATTAAGAAAATGTTATTTACAGATGAATTTGAAACTCTACATCTACTCGTAGTCTGTTCCAAACATGAGTACCTACTTGATCATATCCTTTACCCATACCCTATATGAATACCTTTGATTTGTAGTAAAATTGATGAAGACCTAAGAGAACCTGAAGGCCTCGATGAGCTTAGGAATTTGACATTTAAAGAATTAGAAGGCTCTAGAGATGTTCACGGAACTCATTCGAATGATGTTAATATTTATTATTCTAAACCCCTGAAGTTGCAGAAAATAAACATAGGGAGTGAGGAGCACCCTAAGCTAGATTCCTTAGGGGATTATTAGGATGAACAAATCGTGAAAGAGATACAAGCTCTGTTGTAGGAATATGAGGACCTATTCCCTACAATATTTTCATAATTAAAAGGTATTAAGGGAGATTTAGGAGAGACCAATATAGATTTAAATCATGACTCAAGACCAATTAAACACAGGCCATATCGTCTGAACCCCAGAGTTAAACAAAAAATGAAGAAGGATATTGATAGGATGCTAGCAACTGGGATGATTTTCCCTATCGATAAGGATGAATGGATCAATACTACTTTCATACAAAGAAATAAATTTATGGAGGATATATGAGTTTGTGTGGAATACAAAATCCTAAACATTGCCTGATTCGAAAAGATCTTTTATACAACTATGGTTGAGTTATAAAGCATGTGTTGATTAACCAATTAGGAGGCTTAAAGAAAGAGGAAGAAGTATAGAAGAAATGTGACATCCATATAAACATGTACAAAACTAAAATGAAGCATAAAACAACAACAAACCATAACACCAATGTGATAATGGAGTTCGGAAATCTCACCTACGTCTCTGGGCCTTTGTCTGAGTGGGTGAGGCTTTCTTATTTCTGTTAAAAGCTCAATAAGTACATCACAGTAGTGCCAAAAGGTTACAATACTTATCTGGTCTTGTTCTACCATATCTCTAGAACCCAACAGAAGAAATGACACTCAAATCAAATGACCGATGCTCCCAGAAATGGCCCGCAAAGGTGCGCTCCTCAACAACTTCCCTGCATAAAAATGGATTTGGCTTGACACATCTTCAACATAAACCTACTATGAATCTCCTTCCATGGCCTCAATAAGGCCTATTTTATATATATCTGAATTTGGTAACCATCTCCGAACTTCCTCCCAAGATCTAGCCTCAAAAAGGGCTCAATATCCCCCAAAAAGGGCCAAAAATTCCAATAACAAGCCAAAAATCCATGAAAATCACTATTCTAAAGTTTGAAAAACCACTTTTTTCAACATATTTGGGCTAAGACCCTCTGCCCTAGGTGCGCACCCCTAAACATGGTCACATGGAAATATATTTCCAAGTGCCAGCCGCTAAGGGCTACGTCCTGGCCCTTACCCCGCAAGTATTGGTCACATGGCATATTTTGATATGACCGCGCCCGAATGGTGCGCCCAAAACCCTGGTCACCACCCCTATTCATATGCACGATATGTGTTGGTGGTTAAGCCTTAAATCATGGCCCTCGCCCCCTTCGTTGATCAGGTAGTGGAGCACCCCAAATCGCAGGTTGTGGTTATGTGGAACAAATAAAACCCGCGGGCTGGGGCTAGGCCCTAGCCCCCTTCCGCCTCTGCTCTATGTTAAAGTCACTTTATAATTTATAAAGTGGGCTTGTAATATCAAGTACCAATGTGGTGCATTGGCATCTGACTTGTCCCAAGGCACTTCCCCTACCAAGAGGCCATGTGGTTGAATCCCATGAATCTAAAAACATTTATCCAACCAACAAATGATAGGGTTCCTTATGGCAGCCCACGTCTGGGCCACATGGCACACTTTCACTGGTCCACAATTGTGCCACTTGTCAAAAAGGGATTGGACCACGTCTATCATCTTCCTAGTCAGCATGCTACTGCGTTTCCACATGTCTCAATGCTACGTCATCATGTTGATGTCAACATGACGTCATGCTGACATCAGCATTGACTTCTTGCCTGTTGACTTTTTTCTTGTTTAGGAAAATGATCATAGTGCGACAAATCTCACATACAACATCTGTTTGAGGAAGTAAATATATGGCCGGAATCAACATGACGAGTTGATCACAATGGAATTATTTTCATCCCATTATGAGAACTTTCATTTTTATCATTTTCTGGACCTAGGGAGCCTCCTAGATTTGATTCTGGATCACACCTCCCCACTAAGGAACTTTTGGTCCCCAAAATTTTACTGACCATTCATCAATCTCGGGATAGGCCACCCGGCTTGTTCCTTGTCTTTAAACTCTGTCATGTGCACTTGTCTCATCAAGATCAACTATAACACAATCATGACAACTGACAACATATCGTTAGTCATTTGAACCCTGTCACATCTTACTGAAGCCACTATCATCCATGTAGATAACATTACTAATGATAGCATCAAAAAGATGACTGCAAATGAGTTGATATGTTTGTAATATTTGCATGACATTAGCTTATCTTGAAGCAAACTGTGATTGATTTTCCATGCCACAATCATCTCTTGTTCTTGCTTAAGATCTATTACTTGATTTGAAACAATTATAGGTTTGTTGCTTGCTTGAACCGCCTTCTTTAATTGTTCCATAGTTTGAAGAGTTTTATTTTCCTTTACATGATGAGTATGAACCACATATTCTTGACCTGCTTTGGTTAATTGATATTTATTCTTTGTCCTGTAGAAGATTTCTTTATGATCATATAAGTATGGACTACCTAAGACCATTCCACATTCACTTAGTGGAACTCCATCACATGTTACCTCATCCACATACTTATATGAAATAGAAAATTTTAATGTGCACTGCTTGGTTATGTGCATTTGATGATGCTTTCTTATCCATTTAAGTGTGTAGGGATTATAATGCATATGTGTTTTTAACCCCAATTGCTTAACCAATTCCTAATAAATTAGGTTAGATTGAGATCCACTATTGATTAATGTATCAACCTTAGTGTGTCGCATGCTGACCCTTATATGAAACAAGTTACTTCTACAATCAATTCCTTCACCAGTTTTACCTGTCATACCAACCAATGAGACCTTAGATTCGTCACCTAAATCCAATCCCAAGTATGTAGGTCATGTTGTCGCTGTAACTGTTTTCCTCCCTTTCTTTTCCTTGAACCACTTCAGTCTCTTCTCAGGATGCAACTGCAAACAACGGTCCTCATCATTCCCCTATTTCTTGCAATGATTGCAAGAGGGCTTCTCTTCCTTTCTCATCACTGAATTTTACTTCTTTCCATGCCACTTCCTTTTGTCCTCTTTTCTTGAAAATGATTCCCCTGATACACCAACACCTGTTTTCCTTGCTTCAATGTATGTCTCTTGAACAAAAACCTCATCAAGATTAGTAGGTCCAAACATGAATACAATATTTCTAATATGTGCAGGCAAACCTCCTATATACTTTATAAGAGTTTCTTGGGTATGTAAAGGAATAGTTAACATCAAAGCCATTTTACAAAAGCCATCTATGTATTCTTACACTGTTTGTCCTTTTCTTAGTTTTAAAGCTTGCTATTCAATTAATGCTTTCTCCTTATAACCCAATGGATAGAATTGCTTTCTAAGTGAAGAAATGAAACTTTTCCATGATGGAAATACATTACCCACTTGTTGCATGCCATTTTGCAACTTGTTTTACCACTGGATGAGTGTTGTGCCTTCAAGTCTCAATGATGCCAAATTTATTTGTGTGGCCTCATCCTTGATTTGTTGCACACTGCAATAAACCTCCATCTGTCTGAACCAATTTTCAAGTCTCTCTGCATTTACTTCACCATCATACATGGGTAATTTGAATTTAACATCAATTTTTAATAATGGCATTTCATTCTTATGTTTATGAACATGTTTCTTTGCATTGGATTTAGAACTTGAACTTCAAGAAGAAGGAGAAGAAGGAGGTGATGATGGAGGTGAAGGAGGAATTTGAGGAGGATCCTCTCCTTCTTCATTTTTTCCCTTTGAATATTCACCCAGATTCAGATGCTTCTGTTCCAAGTAATCCTCATACAAAACCTTCATCATCTTCGACATAGAAAATAAAGTTTTTCGAAACTCTTTCTCATCCTGAGAAAGTCCCTCTTCTGATGCCATCTTCTCACTTTGAGAAGTTCTCTTTCTCAATCCAATCAATGGATTCTCTTCAACAATCTCACCTTCACCACGAAGTATATTTTCCCTGGTTAACATGTAAAACTCAAATCCAAACGTCAACTAGCTCTAATACCACTTGATCCGAAAAGATCTTTTATATGACTATGGTTGAGTTATTAAGTATGTGTTGATTAACCAATTAGGAAGCTTAAATAAAGAGGAATAAGTATAGAAGAAATGTGACAGCCATATAAACATGTACAAAACTGACATGAAGCATAAAAAAACAACAAACCATAACACCAATGTGATAACGGAGTTTGGCAATCTCGCCTACGTCTCCGGGCCTTTGTCTCAGTGGGTAAGGCTTTCTTATTTTTGTTAAAAGCTCAATAATTATGTCACAACAATGCCAAAAGGTTACAAGAATGATCTGGTATTGTTCTACCAAATCTCTAGAACCCAACAGAAGAAAAAACACTCAAATAGAATGATCATAACTCCCAGAAATGGCCTGCAAAGGTGCGCTCCTCAATAACTTCCCTGCATAAAAATGGCTTTGTCTTGGCAAATCTTCATCATAAACCTAATTTGAATCTCCTTCCATGGCCTCAAGAAGGCCTAGTTTATATAGATCTGAAGTTGTTAACCATCTCCCAACTTCCTCCCAATATTTGGCCTCAAAAAGGGCCCAATATCCCCCAAAAAGGGCCAAAAATCTCCAATAACAGGCCAAATATCCATGAAAATCACTATTCTAAAGTTTGAAAAACCACTTTTTGCAACATATTTGGGCTAAGCTCCTCTGACCTAGGCACGTGACCCTAAACATGGTCACATGGAAATATATGGCCAAGCGTCATCCCGTAAGGGCTGGGTGTTGGCCCTTACCCCGCAAGTATTGGTCACATGGAGTATTTTGATATGACTGCGCCCGAACAGTGCGCCCAAAAACCTGGTCACCACCCCTAGTCATATGCATTATAGGTGTCGATGGTTAATCCTTGACTCATGACCCCCACACCCTTTATTGATCCAGTAGTGGAGTGCCCCAAATGGCAGGCTGTGGTTATGTGGAACAAATAAAACCCGTGTGCTCAGGCTAGGCCCCAACCCCCTTCCACCTCCGCTCTATGTTAAATTCACTTTATATATTATAAATTGGGCTTGTAATATCAATTCCCAATTTGGCATGCTATCATCCGATTTTTCCCAAGGCACTTCCCCTATCAAGAGGTCATGCGGTCGAATCCCATGAAGCTCAAAATTTTTATCCAACCAGCAAATGATGGGGTGCCATGTGGCAGCCCACATCTGGGCCACGTGGCACCCTTTCACTGGTCCACAAATGTGCCACTTGTCAAAAATGGATTGGACCACTTCTGTCATCTTCCTAGTCATCATGTTTTTGCGCTACCACATGTCTCATGCTACCGTCAGCATTGAATTTTTGCCTGTTTAGGAAAATGATCAGAGTGAGATAACTCTCGCATATGGTGTTCGTTTGAGGAAGTAAATATATGGCTAGAATTAGCACAATGATCCGGTCACAATGGAGTTGGTTTCATCCAATTATGATAATTTTCATTTTTGATCATTTTCTGGACCTAGGGAACCTCCTGGATCCGATTCTGGATCACCTTTCCTACCCCATTTAGTGATGAGGTACTCGATCAAGTAGCAGGAAACAAAGTGTATTTCTTTACAGATATTTTTTTTGGATACCACCAGGTTCTAATTTCCAAAGAAGACAAGAAAAATACTACCTTCATTACCAAGTGGGGATCATTGACCTATAATGTTATGCCTTTTAGGCTTAATAATTCCCCAACAATGTTATCTCGGATAGTGATTGCAACATTCCACAACTTCATTCATAAGTTTCACGAGGTATCCCTATATGATTGGACTGTGTACAACTTACTCAAGGAGCACATCATACTATTACAACTGATGTTGGACAACTGCAGACAGGGAAAATTTTCCCTTAACATGAGAAAATGTATTTTTTGTGTACCCTTTGAGAATTTCTTGGGACATACATTTTGTAGGGAAGGAGTGCTAGTCGATCCTGAGAACGTTGAAATAATTCTGAATATGCCTCCTTCCACTGTCAAATTGTTTCGAACTACTTTGGGCCATACATTATACTATCTCAGGTTTATTAGGAATTATGTAAGTATAACAACACCTTTGGAACAACTACTAAATAAATTTGAATAATTTCATTGGACTCGGGACTGTGATAAAGCATTCGACCTACTAAAATAAAAATTGAGTACTCCACCTATTTTAACTTATCCTAACTAAAAAATTGTGTTTCATGAGAACATTGATTTCTGTACGATTGCATTTGGTGTTATTATGGCACAATCAGGGGAAGGAAATATTGATCATCCTATCTACTTTTCCAGCAAAAATCTTTCACGAGTTGAGCACAACTACACTACAATTGAAAGGGAAGGTTTGGAAATGGTTTATGATTTACAAAAGTTTAGAAATTATTTGTTAGACAATCATTTTAATTTTTTTACTGATCACTCTGCTTTGAAGTATCTGGTTAAAAAACCTGTGTTACAAGGTCAAATTTGTAGATGGTTGTTATTGTTTCAAAAATTTTCTTTTGAGGTCATTCTTAATCCTAGTAAACTAAATGTGGGGCCAGATCATTTGTCTAGACTAGAGTCTTGAGAAAGGGGCGGAGCTATTTATGATCAATTCCCTGATACCTATCTTTTCCAAATTGAGGCTATTCTTGATTATTTGTTGGACATTGCATTATTTTTAATCACTAGTACTATGTCGGAGGGCTATTCCACAACTCAAAAAAGGAACCTAGTGGTTCATGTTGTAGACTATCAACTAATTGTGGGAAAATTGTACAAACTAGAATTGGATAGCATCTTGAGGTGCTATGTATTAGACCATGAAATACTTGAAATTTTATGGGAATTTCATAGTGGAGTTGTAGGAGGACAGGTTGGAGGAAAGACAACTCTCTAGAAGATATTACAGGTAGGGTTATGGTGGCCTACAATGTTTAAATATGCTAAGGAATATTCTCGGGCCTGTGATGTATGTCAGAGAGTGGGGAAGCCATCTCATCATGATGAGTTACCTTTACACCATGTCTCAACATTGCAAGCCTTTGAAAAATGGGTTGTCTATTTGGATAACATCTTGAGAAGTTGTGTACTAGACAATGAAAGACCTAATATTCTATGGGAATGTCACAGTGGAGTTACGGGAGGACATGTTGGAGGAAAGGAAACTGCCTGAAAGATATTACAAGCAAGTTTATGGTGTCCTACGATGTTTAAATACGATAAGGAATATGCTTGGGATTGTGATGTATGTCAGAGAGTTGGGAAGCCATATTTTTGTGATGATTTACCTTTACACCCTGTCTGAGAACTGCAAGCCATTGAAAAATGGGTTTTCAATTCCATCGGTCCGATAAATCCCCTTGCCAAGAATTCAAAGGAAATATACATAATTACCACAATTGATTACCTGAATCAATGGGATGAAGAAGAAGTTGTTCAAGATTGCTCTACATCCACAACAACATGGTTTATTTTTTAGAATATCATTAACCAGATTGTTTGTCCTTAGAGATTGACCAATGATTAAGGAGCTCATTTTATCAATAAGAATATCGCGATCCTATGAAGATAATTTTTTATTCAACATCATAAGAGAAGTCCCTACCATCCACAAGCTAACATAATAGTGGAAGCATTTAATAAAATATTGGAGATGGGGTTGACTAAAGTCTATTGCACAAATCGGGACGACGAAGATGAGAGAGTTCCAACGATGCTATGGGATTACTTGACTACCACAAAGTGATTAAACATGTATACTCCATTCCAACTGGTGTATGGACAAGAAGCAGTAGTGCCAGCTAAGTTTCTCACCCCAAGTTTATTCATTGTGCAATCTACTAAGATAACATATGACGAATCCATTGTCGCACAGATTGAGGGGTTGATGGAACTTGAGGAGGCTAGGTTCTTAGGATATTTTCATCAAACTGTGGATAAATATCAGTAGAAGGCTTGGAATGACCGACATATAAAGTGTAAGTCATTTGTGCAAGGTAACCTAGTCCTATTATACGAAATCTAGTATCAAAAACATCTAGGAAAGCTACAGATGCATTGGTTGGAACCGTTTATAGTTGTGGAAATTCATGACTCTAGATTAGCTGGATTAGCGCAACTTAAGAAAATTATTCGACCAAGATGGGTGAATGGTGCATGCCTCAATCCTTACCTTTCTACTTCATAAATAATGTTTCGTTATGCTCTTGTCTCTGGGAGTGAGTGTCGTAGGTAGGATTTCCAATTTTGCCTCTATTTTACGTTTCCATCAATAAAATAGTGATGTGTCCAGTTATCATCGGCCCTAGAAGTCTAGTGGTAGTTTCTAAGTCATCCAACCCAAATATCACCTTTGTGGTTGGGGAGGTCTAAATCAAATATTTGTGTATTAAGTGTTTCCAGTGTTTTATTTTTGTGCCCCGTCTCTATAATTTTGGAAGTTAAATGTCGTTGGTACTTTCTCTCATGTCGTCTTGTCATTACCAATATGAATCATTTAAAACTCACCAAATTTATGTCCTTTTATGGTATATTGCTGGTGCAACCATTACTTTTTTGTTTTCCTCGTGACCTTGTTACTGTTTTTTGTTCACAGTCTTAATTACCCAAATCTCCCTTGGATTCGGGTGTGTTCAGGGATCATCTTCGACGTTAAGGCTGATTTATTTCTACACTCTCACTCTTAATGCATGATGAGAATGTCACTTCCCTCCTATTTCTTATATAATCCCCAATGCCCGACGACCTAACAATTATTGTGTTTTCATCCAGTTGCTTGTATATTTAGTCCTAGAGCCCCTTGAGCAACCTATGATCTTGCATCCACGACTTTTTCCACTTGTGTTATTTGTTTACCAACATCATATTGTTACGATGGTTGGCATATATGGTAGGGGGGGCCTCCCCAAAACCATTGTTCTGACAAAGTTTATTGATCCACAAGTCATCGTTCAAGGCGATCTACATGGGAATGTCGAACAAACCCGTTTGGTTGACCTTGATTTTACCGACACTGTAGAATATCCACACATGGACATCCACTCATTTATTGATTGTGTCACACTGACGGATGTTGAATTCCAATGGCAGTGGAAACCTGATTTCATACCACTGTGGGATTCCATGTTGATGTGTCTTCACAACATACCAGTATTTAGCACTACCAGTGAAGTTTCCGAGTGCATGAAGTTCCTGATCAACAAAGTGAAAACATGTTCCTTATGCTTAGATAAGGCCTACCCAATCCATGCGGAGGATATACATATGCTCATGGTCCTTTCTATGGAAGGGCAAGATGTTACAAACAAATTCCAAGGCTTAGAGAAACATGGCCAAAATAAGGGGGATCTCAGTCTCTATGAGAGATATGGAACTAAAGGAGGGGGCTCAAGGAGTGAAAATTGCACTAATAAAGGATGAAAAAGTCTGCATGGCCTGCTAGCTTATTGCCAGGAAAGTAATGTAGAATTACACTAGAAACAAGTGTACACTTGATATTATCGTTGCATCATAGTTTATTAAGAATGGTGCACCATTAAACTGGTGTAAATATATACTCACAGAAATGTTACAGGCTTCCACGGATGAAAATGACAAAGTGGAGTACTTCATCTACAAATATCTATGGTGGCATTTGCTATGTGGAAATGGCATCCACTAGTGGGTCACAACGTCTCCCATTCTGTAGATAGTCGTTTCACCAAACTTTTCAACCCTTGGAGTAGTCGTACTGCTAGCAGTGAATCGACCACTCACATTGCAACCTTCATGTAGTGGTATAGTGAACTCATCTCCCTAACAAAACAAATGTGAATTCCATAGTCATTACTCAATCAACACAGACAACATCTGGTTCATAATGAACCATGACTATACTTGTGTTCTACCTCTTAAGGATAACCCAACACTCTTCCATGTGAACTCTCTCCCATTTTAACTCGACGAGGCTTTGTTCAAAAAATAAGTAATTGCATGGCCATGTGTTACTTTCGAATGGAGTAGGTCAGGAATATCCTACACAATTCCTTCTCTCACACAAAGGTCAGATCCAACACATAAATTTAGATGTAGGGACCAATTCAACAAAAAGGGAACGGTCACCTTCCAACTTAGAAGAAGGGGAAAATGAAGGAGAATGAGAAGAAATAATAGGGAAGGATATCCTAATCCCTTTTTCTTCCATTTTGGATGATGTAACGATCTCAAGTAAGCAAATTCACAAGGTCATGGCTTCTATATTTCCTTTAAAGAAGAAGCATATTGGTTATCCCTCTAAGTTTATAGCCAACCCCATCATCACCGAGGCCACTACTCTATCATCCCTTCCACCCATGAACAACACCATTTCCACCCTACCTCGCTCTACTAACCCCACTCCCACTACTATCTCATTTATACACATCAATGATGATCCCCCAAATCCACCGAAATCTACCCCCATCACTAAAGAAATCACCACTCCACATCCTAGTTTGTATTCCAATACCCCACTCACCAATCCACCATCTAGCCCTGGCCAAACCAACCTTGATATTGTGGGGATTGCAACTAGTTACCCCTTTTCCACTACAACAGGAAGTTTTGGCCCCAAGTTACCCTTTTTTCTGTAAGTTTCACAAGTCTGAATTCCACCTAACCTTACCTAGTTTTATATTTTTTTTCCACATACTACCAACCCCCTTGTTGTAACTACCGACCCTAAAGTTCCATTACCCTCCACTTCTCCCTAGGAACCACAGGTTCAAATCCCCATGGAAACACATCCCCAAGTGACCATCCATACTGGGCCAAAGACACATGTTCCAATGGACCAAGATTTTCTGTCACAAGATCCCTTAGATATCTAGGATGGTGCTCAATCAGATGATAGCATGGCTTCAGTCAAGTAACAAATTGCACCAATGTTGTAAGACGCGCAATAGTGACGGGAAATTTTATAATTGTTCCTTGAGTGTACTAATGTGGTGACATAACTTCCTCTTTATATTCAGGATCGACTCATCTACAACCTTCGCACTACTTCACGAAGTCCTGGCAGTGTTGGTACCCCCAGCTTATCAAAATGTTCAATGGAAAGCGACCAACTGATTGCTTCAAGATTTCCCTTGGATCCTTCTATTTTCACTACATATATTTCCTCATGGTATACGCCTCATATCTTGCACCTAGTATGTGCCTTTTCTAACCAATTGGAACATCGAATTACTGCAATTGAGAAATCCAATGATCAAATCCAACAATAAGCACAATAGTTGAGAGTGGTTGTCACTACAGTTTTCTCTGTCATGGAATTTGAACACAGATTGCATGTGTAGTCCAAATCCACAGTTGCATTCGTAGTAGACATTTTTTCTCAATCCTGGCCTTCTTTCTGACAAGACATTCTTGAGCTTACCAAAGATATCACTCCAGTTGTGCCACCACAAAGAGTTGATCTCATTGCTGGTGCATGGTCATAGTTGGTTGCAAATATAGATACCCTACAAATGGATTTAGATATGTTCAAATTGAAGGAAAAGGAGCAACCTAAAGAGCCTATCCAAAATATTACACATGCAGTCGAGGAGGGAAACAATGTCAAGTCCTCTCTTCATGCCCGAGCTAAGGAATGTCACTGTATATTTGACATGGTCAATGACTGGGCTGGCTTGATAGAATGTCGTAGAAAAACCTATTGAATAATTATGCACTCAACTAAAAAAAATGAATGCAAAATCCCAAGCATTGATCAATCCAGTTGAGAAGGCAACCAAGTTTGCAACAATCTAGATGGAGGACAAAATAATCAATACCTTGGACGAATCTACTAGCATCTAGTAAGCATGAGATTTGTAATTTCTGACCTACCGTTCAGTCCAAGTATTTCTAGCTGTAATATATCGATAGTGTTGCCAACACCAAATGGATGACTATGTTGGCTACTAAGGCAGAGGAACCTAGTGTGACCGCTGCACAAGGCTTTTTTGCGGGATCCACCATATTATCAAGGAAACAGAAGGATTGTGTGGAACACTATGATATTTTCCGTGATAAGGCCCTTGCCATTGTACCAGATTTGGGCCCTTTGTTTGAAGGAGACCACAACAAAACAATGGAAGGATGACTTGGGACGAGTCAAATATTGTGGTTGGGGCATGGTGGGCCCTTTGTTTTGGAGGACGTTCAGTTTTACGGGAGTATCATAGTTATGAGGAAAAGCGCAGAAGGGTAGAAAAAGACAAGAAGAGGTGGAAAGTAGATACGATGAGCGAAAATTTAAATGCAAGTGCACCAGTAGTAGAAACAATTCCTACACCATCTGGACCATCCAGTAGAAATATCTAGAAGCCTTGAGCGCATGTAGAGTAGAAGCAGTATCAAGAAAAGATAATAGTAGACTCAAGAAATGAATAAGTACTCGAGGAAAAGACATAAATATGGGAACATGTAATGGGAAAGGGTTTTCTAGTTGTTAATTCAATGAGTTAATTCTGATATATTATGTTATTATCGAGAACTGTAGATGATTGTTGCTAGATTCCTTGTCACCATTCTTTGGTCATCAAGCTATCACCATTACTGTCATTGATTATGTTGCGATAATATATTGTAATGAATTATAGAGAATTAAATGTGCTTGCGTAGAAGTCTAAGAGTCCATGGTGGGTATCTGATTGTTGATTTGGTTGTATAAGTCATGATACGAGAGAGACACTCTATGTATGTTGGGTTGTTATCTGATAATAACATGAAGAATTATTTGATCTCTACGATGTGCAATATTTCCTACTTTATGTAATTGGTAGTTGTGATATTGTTTACAATATCTTGTGATGTGGGAACTTATATTTATGAATGTGCAACATAGATTATCAAATGTACATATAGATTTATACTTATAATGATACAATATTTTCGCATTCAAGTATGAATCTGTATTGTATTGCGCTATATCTGATGAGGCATCCTCACTTACTCACTTTATCACACACAAGTCTTAGCTACACTTCGAATGAAACCTCCTTCCCTTGTGGAAGGTTGAATATGCTAATGCTACTAGACTACAATGGTATCTTTGTTGGTAACCTCTGAGAACCTCGGTCTCCAATTGTGCACCAAAATATTTTCTACAATTATCATCAAGCCAATGATTTAAAAAAACATGTCATGAATAGATAAATGCTACAAACAAGGCATAAAATAGTTTTTTGTCTTGTTTCATATAGGTGGAAGAATATAATGATCCAATTTAGGGAGAGATAGACGAAGAAACTCAGGAGAAATATAGTGAATCAACCATGATTCAATTGGACATGTTTCCTAGTTTCAACTTGGTTAAATGTGAAGAAGTGGTTGAGGAAGGATTACTTGTCCAAAGTGATTATCATACCAAGAGTAAAGGACCTATACAGAAACAACAAATGACTACTTTTGAAACTCCAAACACTAGGAAGACCTGGATTGTGGCACCCACTGCTAGGATTTTCCTCTGATGCCCCTAATACCAATAAGCCTTTAACTAGTTACTGAGATTCTTTGGAGTATAAAAATGGAAAATTTGAAGTAGGGAAATTTATCTTAAAGTGTAGAAACCTTAGTGAATCATATTAATGCTTAATATGCAAACTGTAAAATGTTTGGTGATATTTTTGGTAAAATATTCAAATTTCTAATAATTTTATATAGTTTCTATAATTTTTTGGTGATTTTAAGGTTAAAGGATTTTATCGTATAGAATTTGGGTGAATAATTTTTAGAAAAAATGGAATTTTGTGAATGCTTTTTTGGTAAAAAGCATGGAAAATTAGCTCACAAGTGAAATTTAGCTCCTAAATTTTTTCTTAAATAAAACATCGTCAAGGATATAAAAAAGATAAAATCTAATAGTTTAATCTTCAATGTATGTAAATATCACAACAACGCAAGTTACTATTGAATGTTTTGAAATACATAGATGCACAACCAACAACTACTGCTAGAAGTGTTAATAAAACATCATGTAACAATTTGTTGAATTCCACAATCAATGCTACTCTTTTGGAAAACTGTCCAAATCTTGAACTCCTCCATTCTTATTGACCTTCAAAATTTTCAATCAGAATTGACATAATTTTTTGGTAGACTCGAAAGTGTCTTCAAATGTTATGCCATATTCTATTTGTATAAAGTTGAAAAAAACTCCAACTAAGTGTTCAAATCATATATTTCATCTTGATAGATCAAAATTCAAGGTCATTTGTGAACTAAAGGATGCTCTCGTCCGAGAAGAAACCCAAAATTTCATCAAATAATAGACATCACCATAGTATACATCCTTGAGTTGTATGGCCTTTTTCTCATTAGGGATTGGTCATAGTAACTCCAAGGTTATTTCTCATCGGACTAGTCACACTTATGGATTTTATGGAATGGAAAACCAAACAAGATCAAGATTTATTGTGAAAGATATATGAAACATACAATGATCAATCTCAAGGAAACAAATGATCCTTCATCTTCTAAATTTCCAATACCTGGAAATCATGCTATAGATTATTACTTCAATAACTTCACCATTGAAACTTATAACATACCTAAAAATTAACTATCATAATTGTCTCTATAGGAAAATAAAGCTCAATAAGCGGGTTGTAACACTATTTCTATAAATTATGTAAATTATATTCCCTTAAATAATCTAATTTCTATAGATGGTAATAAGATAGGTCTTAGAGATGCCCTTGTCATTTGGAATTTATTTTTCAATGGTTCTTAACCTGAAGAGGGAATTGAAGTTGGTTTCCTTTTGATATATCCCAAGTGTAATCATAGTTTTATTTCATGTAGGTTACATTTTGACTATACTAACAATACAAGTGAATGTGAGGCACTTTTATAGGGCCTAAAGAAGGACATAGACTTAAGAATAAAAAAAATAAAAGTGTAATTTAGGGATTAAAAGATAATTGTCAAGCAAATAAAAAAAACAATATGTTGCAACTCACCACACTTAAAGGGTTAGAAATAGGAAGTGTACAAATTAATTGACACCTTTGATGCTTTTAACATTTATGTTGTTCCAAGCCCTCGGGGGGTAGCTCAATTGGCAAGTGTCATGATATGAAGTGTTATGTTCGATTAGGTTTCGAGTTCAAATCCCCTCGATTTAACCATGCCCGTGGAAGGGGCATACATATGGCACCTGTAGTTTATAGTGGTATCAGTTAGAATCGACCTCGTGTCACACGAGTATGAGACCGTCCCATTTTCCGATTTCTCCAGTCATTAAAAAAAAACATTTATGTTGTTCCATGTTCCAAGAATCTATTAGTTGATTATCTTGATATTTTTTCCTCTAGGTTTCCTCCATTGGAAGATTTTGAGGCCAACATATTTGCAATTAATCTTCTCTACATAACTTTTCTTCTATATAATATCATGAACTGGAAGGTGTTTGAGCATGATGCGAAAATAATTGAATTTTTCACCAATGGAGAGACTTTAAAAACTTATCTATCGATGATGAAGAGTATGAAGCAAGCATGGGAGGTGATAAGGAACAATTGATGAAACAAAATAGCATACTAGGACTAAGGGTCTAGTTAATCAATAAAATTTATTTAATTTGGAAGGTAAATTTAAAATATCATTAAATGCAAAAACTAATAGTTCCACTTCGTGTTACAAGACAATTGATTTAGGAACTCAAAAGAACCCAAAAAATGTAAATCTTGGTAAATGATGCTCTAAACAATAGACAAAATAATATATTAAATTGTTTATAACATATCATGATGTGTTCTTGTGGACATACGATGACCTCAAAACATATGACACATGCATTATCCAACACACCATTCCAATGAAAAAGGATGTAAAACCATTGTAATAGAAACTTTACAAGATGCATCCTTATACCAACATCGAGTGGAAAAGGAGTTGAAACAAATTATTTATAACAAAATCATCTTTCAAGTTTGGAATTCTTCCTAGGTAGCTCACCTATTTCCAGTTAGGAGGGAGACTGGTGAGATTCGTTTGCATGTTGAATAATTTCAAAACTTGAATAAATATTCTAATAGGGAAAAATAATCAGCTCTTCCAATGGAACAGATCCTAAATCTTGTATCAGGGACATCTAAGTCATTTTCATTACTTAATGGTTTCTCAAGATACAAACAATTTTTGGTGTCTGAAGAGGATAGACTAGAAAATACAATTTGAACCAAATGGGGCATCTTTGCTTATAAAAGAATTCCTTTTGGACTCATCAATGGTAGAGTCACTTTCCAAAGATAAATGGACATTTATTTATGTAGTCTTATCAATTACAATATCAATGTATATTTAGATGATGTAACTATACACTCCAAAAAAAGAGCAAATCATATCACACATCTCAGTTAGATTTTTGAGAGATGTAGGAAATATGGGATTTCATTAAATCCTAAAATGAGTATTTTTACAATAACCAAAGGTAAAATTATTGGCAACATTATTTCCAAATAAGGCATAACCATAGACTTTGAGCGAGTGAAATTCATCTCTCAATTACCTTCACCACACAATAAGAAAGTCCTGCAATCTTTCTTTGGGAAGATTAATTTCATGTGGAAATGTATCCCTAAATTTGCATAAATCATAAAATATTTGAAGAAAAGGATTAATAAGGATGCTTAATTCAAATGGAATTAGGAAGAAAAATAATCTAAACTACCATATATAACGCTTCAATCCCGCACAATCAATATTTAAACCTTGATTTTCTACTTCACACATTTGCTTCCAATCATTCTCTTGTAGTTATGTTAACATAGAGAGATGTTTAAGGAAATGAAGCACATATTTATTTCATGAGTAAAAACCTTGAAGGATAAGAGCTCAATTATATTGTTGTGGAAGAGAAAGCATATGATGTCTACATGGTTGTTAAACACTTTAGGCCCTACATTTTGAAAAACCATACTAAAGTGATAGTTCCTCACCTTGCTATCTGGTCATTCTTTATTCAACAAGAATTAGGAGAATGAAGAGGAAACAATATGACAACCATCTAGGAATATGATCTCAAATTTAAGCCTGCTCATGTTGTGCATGGGAAAGGACTGTGTAAACTGACAAAAAAACCACAAGGTTTTGTAGGAAAGGAAGAAGAGGGCTGGGATAATGAATTCTCAGTTCACACCAATGAAATACTCTTTATTCCAGCCAACATAGACTCATGGTATGATAATTTGACATATTTCCTACACCATGGGACTTTTCCAAATCATATGAACTCAAAAAAAAGGGCTCTATGTTTAAAGTCTACATAGTACAATCTTATTAATTGAATTATTTTCCAAAATAACTATGATGGATTATCATTTAAATGTTTGGAAAAGGATGATGATGAAAAGGTTTTGAAATGTCTCCATGATGGGATATATGGAGGTCATTTCACAGGTGAAACCACAACTCACAATATTTTGAGAGATGGATACTACTATCCTATTCTCTCTTGAGATGCTCATGCTTATGTATGAAAGTGTAAAACCTATCAACTAAGTGAGATTAGAAGAGAAAATAAAGCATCGATACCCTTGCAACCTCTCTCAATCAGTAGACATTTTGAGTAGTGGGGCATTAATATTATAGGAGAGATCAGCCCACATTCATTGAAACAAGATAGGTACATCTTAACTGTGATGGATTAATATGCATGGTGGGATGAGGATATTCCATTGGAATAAGTGAATGAAAGGGTGCTTATCCAATTCTTGGAGAATCATTTGATCACTAAGTTTGGAGTTACTTCAGTCATTGTGTTCAACGACACTTCATATTTTTCTTCTTCATTATTGTATGAATTTTCTTTAGATAAGGGAATGATTCTTAAATATTAAACTAACTATTATCCACAATGTAATGGTGTAGTTGAGTCAAAAAATAAGAATTTGATTTGTATTCTTAAAAATATTGTAGCTGAGAACCACATAAACTAGCATAATGCTTTGTCCAATGCTCTTTGGGTTGATATATTCACACCTAAAGAAGCATTGGGAACTTCTCCTTACTATTTGGTTTATGGGAAAGAATCAATTCTTCCACCAAACATTTTCTTGCCATCATTATGAATATCCCGATATTCAATAAGTCAGCCTTCTTCTTCCCTCCAAAATATAATTGATACATTGATTATGTTGGAGGAGGAAAGATAGAAAGATAAACATAAATTTGAAGCTCACAAGAAAATCATAAAAATATGGTTTGATAAATATGAGGATGGTGACAATGATTTTGAGATAGGTGATCTAGTCATTAAATAGGATAGAGTCAATAATCCTAAATAAAAGTATACTAAGTTTTATAATTTATGGCTTGGTCCTTACTAGATTGTAGATAAAATAGGAACTGACACATATAAGTTACAAACATTGGAAGGTGAACTTGATTCCCTTCTTATCAATGATTAGATTATTATGTGTTATTTTACATAATTGCTTCACACAAGTAATCAATTGTATACAATTTTTGTTGTTTTCAACAATTTTGGTTTGATTCTGATTTCATTAAGTTATGTTTGTCATTCCTTAGTTTATGTTTCTTGATTGCATTTCATTTTCCTTTATCACTTTTTAGGTATGTTGATTTTTCAACACTTGGTGAAATAAGGAACCTAAATTTTGTTGCACACCTAATTATTTCATATACTAAAAGTAAAGTGAGTCATCCATGAACTAAATGAAGAGGTAGGGAATGATTTATAGTTTCATTATATGCAATTTTGGAAACATTCAATGCCTAGGTCAGTGGGAGGAATATTTATTACTAGCAATGAAAGATCAAATAAGTCATACTCTTTATAAATATTTCCTAAGTAATGAAGAGAGATTGATGGATGTGATTATTCTCTTGGACGGATAATTCTAATTCCTAAGTACTTGATTCATATCTTAACTAATAGATATCATCCTCAGAATCTCAAAGGATTTGTTTCACCTTATTCTATATATATATATATATATATATATATATATATATATAAAAGAAAAAAATGAACCTTTCAAAAAGGTTCAAGGAAGATAATTATAATAAGGAGAAACATATTATCTAATGAGGGAATTCATATATCTCCATTATGACCATGGAAATTTGTTGGCAGTGGAGAAAGGTCTGTGATATTAGGGTGACTCTGTTAGGGCTATGGACACTCACTGGTAGCGAGAAACACTGGAATAATGATAGGAACACTTAGAGATATATAAGAACTCCTAATAGTGGAAGTGTGATATGTTCCATTTCATTTCTCAAAGATTGAGTTGTAAATCAAAAGGACTTATCATTATACTTGGCTAAATAAATAAGCACTTCATTACAAGGATATGAACACATTGCTTTCCTGATTTTTCTTCTAACTTCCAATCCACGTGAAATTGTTTTTTTTTTTCAAAGGTATGTATGCAGAGATGTTGGGTAAATATAGTGAATCACCATTCGTTGAGTCCACAACACAACCTATTTTTTTGCCAATTTTGGGTACCACTTTTTCTTTAGTTTCTTTGCTTATATTAATAATCAATTTATTGTAACATCCCGCTCTGGCGCACATACCAAACTTATTCTTTGAGGACACTTGCTCGCAAGTGATCTGGATTTATATGATGATAAAACTTTTCTTTCATTTTGATGCATTGAGTTATATGACAGGATGTTTTTACTACCA
>ML776867.1:957749-977424 GCA_009831015.1 Picea engelmannii
GTCTTTTAAGGTCATTATAATTTGGTAGTCTTAGCATATAAGAGGTATTGTAATGGCAAGTTCCTAGTCCGGATATGTGATGAATGAAGGATAGTTAATATTTCATGACATTACCTTTAAAAAGCTTTATGTTGTGGGTGTTCGTTGTCGGAGTCTTGTCACACGCTTTCCGTAAGGGGCGCATTTGTTCTTCTTATTTATATAGTACCCGATGGTGGTCAGCTGGTGGCTTGGTTTGTTGCGTCGGGTGGGATGTAGACACCTCCATGTTCCTCAGAACAGTCGCCAGCCCTGAGACCTTAAATGGTTAAAGACGATGGGAAACCAGGCTTGAGCGTTGCTTATGTGTCTTGGAGGTCCTAACCTTGCAGGGTAGGACGGGCGGGTGGTCAGTCGTATTTTCAGTCAGGCTTACTTGTCGCTAAATGTTTGCGTTGCACAGTTATGTGTGTTGTCACTTCTCCACGCACGCACACACCTTCACACAAAAATTTGCACCTGTTGCCAGAACGGTTGTCGTAACGAGGAGGTTCATTACATTTATCCTTTCTAATTTTGATTGTTTTTCACATCGGTTAGTTATTCTTCACCTAAATCCTCTGTTCGATGAAAACACAAAAAAATATATATGTATGTGAAGTTTATTTACTTAGTTTTCTATTGCACATCGAGGAATTTTGAAATTTTCATTGGTAATGAAAGTTCACTTTCTGCACTGATGGAAAGTTTAAAAGCTTGTCGATGGAAAGAATGGTGTGAATTTTTTTTATTTTATTGATACTTTGTAGAATTTGCAACTTTACACTGATAGAAATTTTAGAAGGACAATGATTGTAAATTTATAATGCATGTCGATATAAAGTTATAAAGTGAAACTATTGTAGAAGTTTTTTTTTTGTCGACAAGTGCTAATCAATGTTAATAGAAAAATTTGGAATGAACAAAAAGTTTTATTTCATAGTGATTGAAGTTTGAAATGTGGTAGATAGAGTTCATCTCAACGATTTCAAAATTTCACCTGCTAAAGTCTCTTGACATGTTGATGACCTCATTTTGCACAAATTTTGAGAAACCATACAATCACTCATCCTTTGAACTTTGCATAGAAGTCGTTTTGGAAATAGTTGTTGATACATAAAAATGTTGCTTAGTGTGAATTTCTATATCTCAAATCCTTACCAAAACAGTGAAGATGAAACTAGTTGTTGATATAAAATTCGAACAATTCGTTAAAAACCATTATTTGTGCCTCATCACTATTAATTCTCATATTTGGTTGCTAGAATTCCATATCATTCTACATTTCTTAGGATTTTTAGAATCCGATCAGGTTTAAACTTTATTTTATCATTATGGTGCAGTATTTTGTCTAGGTTTCCATAAGTACTCAATTTTTTACCATTTGGGGTCATTGAGTTGAGAATTTCATGCCCTAAATTGAGAAATTCGTGTTATAAGATGATAATTTGTAGTCTATGAGTTTTCTACCAGTTGAACATAGTTTATTATTGTAAGAACAATATATTGGCACAGTTTTCTTAGGTTCTTGTTTTCTTCATATCTTTTATGTAATAGTCGAGGGTTAATTATAGAGTTCATAGGTGCTAAACCCACCTATGTTTCTTATACAACATTGTTGTCAACTCGACTTTCAAGTATGGTTCAAGACTCCTTCTTTACAATTTTCAAATGAATGATTCTTTTGTTGTAACCAATTTGAGAAATTTAAAAAATGGAAGTAATATTTCTAAAAGGAAAACAAAAAATATCATCTTTTTCTCAAATGTTTTTTCAATTCACTACAATTTTTTCTCTTGGAATTAGTTTAATTAGAAAAAAATATTATGAAAATTAAGAAAAATGGTCTTTTATGCTTTCTTCCAGAAACAATTACTCCAAGAAGGGCTTCCTCCACAATGCCTAAGAAATCCACTAAGGGGAAAAAACATGTGGAACACACAAAATAGTCACAACAAAGACTCATTGATTTTAAAACCTATCAAGAGGAGTACATCCTAGTCATCCAAATACCCAATATTGAGCTAGAAAGTTCGAGGTATACTTATGAAGATACCAATGCTAATATAGGTTCTCAAACCCCTTTCCCAGGACGAGGAGACTTATATAAAATATTTCATGTAGAAGACTACTCTAATGTAGTTTCCCCCTAGTGATCCTAAAGTGAGGGAGGGAAGATGATTTAGCCTTCATTAATATAATCAAACCTCATATGCACTTTGTTGTAGCAAGAAAACCAATTATTCCTTATTCAGAGGCTCTCGATTAGATAATCTCTCATGCAGACATAAATCACATAACCATTTTGAATGAGTAGGGAATATGCATGGGGTCCTACCTGCGATCTGAGTTAGAAACATAGTATAAGTTTCTACAACCAGAAGTACACATGATCATAGGTTTTGTGGAGAAATGTAATGAAGAACATGAGACTAGGAATATCATATACATCCAATGGGTGAAGGATAAGAGGTTCTTCAACAAATCAAATGGAATATATTCAATCTCTAGTTTGAGGGAACCTTATGTGTATACCATGGCTCTAATAGCTAGGATATATGGTCAAAAATGTTGTAAAATTTTCAAAGAAGCTTGGTTACCATTGTCTTACATAGTTGTCATTGCCAATCATATCTTCAATTAGGAAGCTATTCTTTCTCATTCTTTAATTAGAACAATAGAGAGGGTGAAAAAACATAAAGATAAGATAGGGGTGGTGCCTACATTTTCTATAGCCTCTTACCTCATGGATGTTATTTGTGCCACCAACATATTCTTTGGTATAAAATTGATTTGGCATATTTTTGAATCCTCAATGCATGTCTATTATCAAATACTTTGGGAAAATAAATACAAGAAGAATTGTGCAATGATCTATGATTTCTTCTTAGATCCTCTTCTACAAGGAGTGTCCAAGACTTGACTAGAGAGTGGATATGAAGATAATTAGATGCATATAAAAGTTCTATCTACAAGAGGAGCACACCTATCATTCAATTTATGGTTTTAATGTGGATCCTCATTTGTTGTTGATGTATGTTCCCAATAGACTAGTCTTGGGTGAGATAACATATCAGACAATACTATATGGTTTTAATGATTTTGTACTTAAAGAGGAAAAATAAATTATTCCTTACAATTTTAGTCTCATACATTATAATTTATCTAATCTAAATCATGTTAGACAAGAAGTCTTTTCTATTCTAGAATATTGATTCCCCCAAGTAGGGATGATTTTAAGGATGGAAATTTATTTTTAAATGTAGAAACCTGGGCGGATATTACTAATCCTTCATATGGAAACTATAAATGTTTGGTGATATTTTTGTAAAAATATTCAAATTTCTAAGGATTTTATATAGTTTTTATAAAATTTTGGCAATTTTTAAGGTAAAATAATTTTATCCTATAGAATTTGGGTGAATCATTTTTAAAATATCGAATCTCGTTTTTGGAAAAACCATGGAAAATTAGCCCATGAGCGAAATTTAGCCCCTAAAATCATCCATGCCCCCAAGGTCAATTTAGAAGGAATGACCCATTCGGACTTGTTGTTAAACATTGAGAATTGATTTCCCTATCTCGTCCATACACATGAGAAATGGAAAAATGAAATTGCATTTGAAAATGCTAGATTGGGAAGATGTCCAAACCAGATTGAAATCCCCAAACATTGCAACTTTCTATATCATGAATCTAGATGATCAAACGGAGAAAATCATAAGGGAGTTCATTGAAATAGAAATAACAAGAATATAATAAGAACAACAATAAAGGAGAGATAAGGAAGCTACAATAACTGAGGAAATCATGTTGAAAGATGAAGAAGAAATGAAAGAAAAAAAGGAAGGAAAAAGACAACAAGAAGAATAGGAATTGAGAAAAAAACTATGGAAGAAATAAGGAGAAGTGTAATGTACCCAACCACCCTAGTGCCAGTTGAGAATATGGGGCACTAGGAAATATTTCCTCAATTTCCACCAATTCATCTTAATTAACATGGCTATGATGAAAATTTTTCTCTATCCTATTGAATAATTATATATACATGCAGAATGACAAGCAATCGCATGCAAAACTAATGAAAAATACTAAAAATTATGAATGTAAATTTCCCATCAAGCATAATAGTATTTACATAGTAAATTACACACCATTTAAACCATAATAATAACAAAATTAACAAAAACATAAACATAAGGAAAATAACCCTTATGTTTAATGGGTAGTTACATAATTAGATAAAGACATGGTACGTTCCTCCCAACCATAGGAACTATTACACTAGTTCTTTATGCAACAGGCCACCCCTTAGCTAGGGATATGGGTTCACAAGGACAAATGGGATCCTATATCTAGATACAGTCCACTTAATCAACCCAATTTCCTAATACATCTCACATATAATGAATCCTACAACCATTCCAACCGCCCAACTCTCTTCCCCAGTATTCACAACCCAAGGGATGTGATACCATTATTTTCCACGTAGTCCCTCATTCAATCCTCATCCCCTCCAAGAATCTAGCACAAACTATCTAGTAATCTCTCATCTTAGGGATTCAGGAATTCTAACTACAATTGGAGTCCTTAACTTCAACATTCCTTGATATTAATGGAAAATTTTCCTTCTAATTTATCGCACAGGAAAAACTTGACCTTTTGTTATATGCATGAATAACATATCACTCATGTTATTCAAATGATTCCAGAATGATGGAAAACTCCCAAAAGTAGGGAATAAGTATGCATGGCTCACACTAGCCACTTGTCACCCTAAGAAATTCCCCGAGCTACCTTGACACACATTCCAAGGTTGATATTTATTTAACATAAGCTAAGGTAAAGTAAATTTCATTAAAACAAAATAATATATTTTCTATATTTGGCCCCTCTAAACCCCCTCAATAAAATCAGCACTAGAAGGAGGGTTTGTGTATGGCAATTCATACTGAAAACCCACATCCGAAAATTGATTTTCCAAACCCTGAAACTCATTTTGAAAATCTCATACCTCAATATTTATAAAACCATGGAATAGATACTAAAACTATACCCTACAAAATAATAAATAGTAAAGGAGGAAGTGAATGTATTCATATGCATTACTCAGTCTTATGCAAGGTAGATTAGTTTTTTTCATATATCCCTTTTACTTCCTTGACAAAGAAATACTTCTCAAACGATGACTAGAAATATGGAACATACTCTAGTTCACACTATAGAAGGTTTGGTGGAGTTATCCTTGCAAGAATTTCACAACCACTTTGTCTAATTCATCCAACCCCAAGCCTTGCTACAACCCCATTAGACACTAAGAAATTTGAGAATCAAACAAGTTCAAACTATTATAAATTATACCACTTAGGTAGTAACTCAATTTTCTTAGATATGGCTAAGAACAAAGAAAATAATCAAAATGTGAATCAACCACGGTTGGCCTAGGATACTTTGGCTTTTCCTAACAATTACATAATCTTCCTAAGCATCTAGATCACTTACTTCCCAAATATGACCTTGATAAGTCCAATCCACTACAAGATCATATTAAGAAATTCATTATGGCTATGAATTTAATGAATGTATAGCATGAATATTTGGTGTGGAGACGTTTCTCATATAATTTCGAGAATGAATCCTCCACCTGGTATTTCAATCTGTAAGGGTTACCCGACTTTGATTTTCTCGACCCAAATAACTAAAGGCCAGTACCTAACCTGATAACTAAATTAATTGTTGTAAATCATGTGTGGATTGATCGAAGGAAATGAATTGAGATGCATCACATATAAAGTAGGTCTCATGTGCATCTCTTGGTCGGATTAATATAAGTGGATGTACTCCACCCATCCAAAACTTCTTATATTCTTTGTGTCAATCACCAGTTGGTTTGATTTTCAAAATGAATTCTTAGATAAATTTGGGCAATATACTACCATATGTGATTTGATGAAAGACATATTTTGTGTAACGTACCCAACCACCCTGATACCCACTAGGATGGTGGGGTACTAAAAACTTTTCTCCAATTTCTTTAATTTATCCATACTGTTAAACTCTGATACCATATAACTATTTCTCTCTACCATATACTTAAATTATATATGTGTAATATAACATGAAAACTCATGCAATTCATGTAAACATATAGAAATATAAAACAAATAAATAATATTTAAATATGAAACTATTAAGCTTATTTGTACACATCATAAATAGCATAAAAGCATAAATAATAGAACACTTATCTTTAATAATAATTTCCACCAACTGGATACTGAAATGGGACATTTCTCCCAACCATAGGCATCATTGTAGCAAGTATTTCTATAATAGGCCACCCCTGTGTTGGAGCTATGAGTCCACAAGGACAAGTACAACTATCTCAACCCAATTCCCACTAATTTCTCAGCCTATTCACTCATGAAAGCATCCCAATCACCAACTCTCTTTCCCCCTTCAGTCTGTACAACCCAGAGAAGTGGAAACCTTTCTCTACAATTCAGTCCCTCAATTAGTCTCACCCCTTTTCATATGATCCAACATAGACTATCCAAGAAAATATCCATGTTGGGATATATAGGGATGCTCATTATCAAGTTTCACAATGGTCATGCAATTCATTCCCTTTACAGTCTTGGCTCCATTTCTCTTGCAATTAGTACCAGTAGCATGAAGGTAGAGAGAAGGATGGAATAATGGATAGACTGATGGTAGAATGATTTGTATCTCCCCAAAAACAAGGATTAATTATGCTTGTATCTAAATTACTACTTTGCACTCAAGGAAGTCCTGCCCAACTACCTTTTCATGTATCTCAAGGATGACATGCCTTTTACATAAGATAAGGTAATGACTTTTGGTTATAATAAAATATTAGATGTTTTTGGATTTGTCCCCTTTTCCCCCCTTATCCCCCTCTCTTTCTTCTCCCATGGAGTCATATCCCCCCATCGTTTTAGTACCCCTTGTCTTACAATGAGTGACATATTTTTATTTATTTATAAATTTAATTTACTTTATTTACATTCATTGTCCCTCGGCCATATTATGTGACTCACAAAATAATTTTCATATTTACATCACATTACATTATGGGGATCAAAATTGGTGTGTTACATCCCCCTCCCCCTTATTTTTTCACTTTCCTCAATGCACATCACCCTATTTGTGTTCATATATATACATTTTTTACATCAAAAATTTAAAACAGATGCATGTATGTTTCCCACATTGCATCTTCTATCTTGCAAGTCATGTCTTTAGGGATATTGTAGGTCCACTAGACATTTACCTACCCAATGGCTTTGTTTTGAAGCACCGTAACATTCTGGTCTAGGATACACATTGTTCTACCTAAAAGTCCCCTTCTAGCTCCACCTAAATCATAGTCCAATCAATGACATGGTTATAATCAAGTACATATGTTTTTAACAAAGATATATGAAATACATTATAAACATGCATGGATGTAGGAAATGCAAGCATGTAGGCCATTGGCCCTATCGTGTCTAGTATCTCGAATGGCCCACAATATCTGGCTACCAAATTGGGATGACTTCCCAACTTTATTGAACTTCTCTTTGGTTTTCTTTTTAGGAAAACATATTCTTCCACTTTGAATTCTCTATTTACTATACCCTTGTCTGCATAGATTTTCTTCCTATTATGGGATTCCTTTAAGTTCTATTTAATTTTAATCATTTTCTCTTCCATATCCTTGAGCATTTTAGACCCAAGTACTACCATGTTTGTTGGATTATCCCAACTCACTAGAGTATTTAACTTTCTACCATACAATACTTCAAATGGACTCATTTTCAATGATGTCTAATCCCCATTATTTTATGCAAATTATACTAAATGCAGATAATGTTCCCATTTATATGGATTTTCCATCACATACATTCTCCATGTGTCTTCAATTACGTAGTTGACCCTCTCTATCTTCTCATCTGACTTTGGGTGATATGTTGTACTAAAATTTAAATGGGTTCCAAATCCTTTAAATAATCCCTTCCAAAAATTTGATGTTAGCTTAGAATCTCTATCAGAAACAATTTCCTTAAGCATACCATGTAGCCTAGAAATTTCCTTCATGTAAATCTCAACAATGTTGGCTTCCTTGTGAGTTAACCTCAATGGAATAAAATGGGCATCCTTTTTAAGTTTATCCACCACTACCATAATGGAATCATGTTTCTTTACTATTCTAGGAAACTTAGTAATAAAATCTATGGAGACAAACTTCCCATTTCCACTCAGGAATGGGAAATGGTTGTAGAAATCCAAATCGATGTTTATGCTTAGCTTTCATCTTTTGACACTCTATTCATATGGATATATATAATGCCACATATTTCTTCATGCCTGGCCAAACGTATTGGCCTCTTACGGATACAATTGTATTCTGATATCTCGGGTTCCAGCATAAGGAACATTATGCATTTCTTCTAATACCAACTTTCTTAATTTCTGAGATTTAGGAACATAAACTTTGTTCATATATAATGAAATTCCATCCTCTTTCAGTTGATATTATTTATATTTCTGCTATAATTTATTTTTATGTATGCTTTACTTAATTTGTAAATAAATATGGTATGATTTTACAGCCTCTAAAATTTTGGTTTTCAAATATGTCTTGTACATTCTTATGGTTGTAGCATGCATTTCATTCACCCTCCTGTTGAGTGAATCAACCACTTTGTTCTCCTTACCTTTGATATGTTTTATATTGAAATCACATTCACTGTTAAATTCCATCCATATATCTTGGATGGAATTTAATGTTGGTTGTTCAAACAAATATTTTAGACCACTATGGTCTATCCTCAACTCAAACCTATTTCCCATGAGATAATGCCTCCACATTTTTAAAGAAAGAATTATGGATGCCAACTCTAAGTCATGTGTGACACAATTTCTTTCATGATCTTTCAATTTCCTTGAATCATAACATATTGCATGCCCATTTTGGGTAATGACTCCACCAAGCCCTTCCTTACATGCATCTATTCACACAACAAAATTCTCATTTGGATCATCAATATTTAAAATTGGTGCACAACCTCAAGGTCCCATCCTTCTACTTCACAATGAATATTGGTGCTCTCCAAGGCGAGACACTTGGTCTTATGCATCCCTTCTCAAAAAATTCTTCCAAATGCATTTGCAATTCTTTCAACTCAGGGGTGCTCATCTTGTAATGAATTTTGGATATTGGAGTAGATTTAGGTACTAAATCAATAGAAAATTATATGTCTATTTTAGGTAGAAAACATGGAATCTCTCCAAATACATCCTCAATGTTTTGACTCTTATTCTTGGCTAGTTCTTCTACATGACCTGCAAATAATTGATAGTCTTTTTTGAAACATCTCTTTAGTTGTACAGATGAATTTATCTTATAAAAATGGGTCTCGAAATTCTTGTCACCAAGCTATGTTTTTATTCTTTATCAAGACATGTAAATGTCTTATTATGACAGTCTAGGATAACATGATGCTTTTCCAACCAATCCATTCCAATTAGGATATAATAAGAACTCAATATAATTATATTTAAATAAGCAATTGTATTTACCCCATTCAAATCTATCGAACAACTTTTGACAACCTCATTGATCCTTCTTTTGGTTCCAATAGCTAGATGAACCAAACATGATCTTTCAAGATTACGATTTTTTAAATTAAATCTATTCACTAATTTAGGATCAATGTACCTATGGCTTGCTCCTAAATCAATTAAAATAGCAACAAGATGATTGGTAATCTTACCTTCCACCTCAATCATGTGGGATTGATGTTTTTCATGTTGGTCTTCTAGGGCTACATATACTCTAGGAATATTTCTACCTAGATCTTCAATTGTAGTGGCTTCTTGAAGCATGTGAAGAGTCATCATTTTATCTTGTTTATGTAGTAAATATCTATAGAAATCCTCTCCTTTACAACCCCAACATTTGATTAATGGTCTTTGTCTTTTTCCGAAAGATTCTTCCATATTTGAATCACTATGAGTTGCATGGATTTGCTGATACACATTAGGATTTCTCCTAAAGATGAAGGAGGTTTGAAACGTCTCATCCTTTGTTCCACTTTTTCCCTCTTTGTGTCCTTCCAATACTTCTAGAGTGCTCTATATTTACTCTACTCATACAAGTACTTAGCCTTCCATATTGTGTCTTCCAAAGTCTTTGGCTCATCTTATTGTATTTTATCTTTGTAAAACGTAGGTATCCCTCTCAGAAACCTATGAATTTTTACCTTCACATCTTTAATTAATTCCACATATCTCAATAAATCTAAGAACTTTCTCTCATATTCATCCACAATCATATTTCCTAGCTTGAGTTCAAAGAACTCTTGCATATTTTCCTCATAGTAATGATCTGAAAGATAATGTTGCTGGAAATATTTCATAAAATGCTTCCAAGTGATGTTATTTTCATTGATGTTCTTCACCTATTTTATCTAATTCCACCAGATATAATCCTTTCCTTGCAAATGGTATATGGAAACTCTATGTTCCAAGTTGGATTAATAGTTATGTAACTAGAAATACTTTCTGATTTCAAGAAACCAAGCTTTAGCCTTTTCTCCCTTCTTATTTTCTCCATCAAATTTTGGTGGCTTAATATTCTTGAGTTCTCCTTGCAAGTGGTTTGATTCAAGAATTATACTTTGATTCCTAATAGGGGATACTTCAAGGCTACTCCATGATTATTCATATAAATTTTCCTTCCTTACTGAAAAAATAGGTGAACGATGTGGTCTATGAGTTTTTCTAATGATCCTTGCATTCCTGGATCCTTTGTAATTACCCCCCCTTGCATGGGATCTACCTCCCTCCTCATGTCTTGAACTCCAACTTTGACTTGATTTTGAAGTTGGTTTAGACTCTATAGAAAATGGGTGTTATCAACTCTACATTGCTCCTATCCCCATTAGACCATGTCTCCTCATTTCCCAAACTAACATACATCCCCTTCACTTCTTTGTCATGGATATGAGTTCCTTGGGAATCTTCCATGCTTCTAGTCCTTATTATGAAATTGACATAATCTCCTTGTACCCTTAACTCTACAAAATGTGCATGCAATAAAATTCGGTTAGATAAGAATAATTTTGCAATATGTTTGAAAACGCTATGCATAATTTCTGTTTTCAATTGACTTTTTTTTTTTTTTTTTTGAAGAAAGTTCTATCATTTGGATCTGAATTTTGGGTGGATAATATGATTATATTCATCAACATCTTTCCACTATCTACTCTCTTTCTCAATTTTGAGTTCTAAGATGAAAGTTACAACTCTCTAAAATTGACAACTTTGCCCCTTTTTACACCTATTTCACTAGTACAATTGATCTCAGAGACCAACTTCGACCACCTATATAAGAGAATCAACTAGGACTTAGCCATCCCACACTCCAAAAGTCTAGGGACTTAGCCATTTTTTCTACCATGATGAATAATATGTCCATGCAAAGGAATAGGACTTATATATTATGCATTATTCTTAGGACTTAACCTACTTTTTAACATGTGGAGGAACAGGGCTTCCACATTCTGCATTAGTCTTGGGACTTTGTCGATTCTTCACCATGTGGAGGAATATGACTTCCACATTCCACATTAGTGATCTTGGGACTTAACCAATTTTCCAACATGCATAGAAATCTGTTCATGTGGAGGAATACCCATGTGGAGGAATAGGACTTCTTCTTCTCCATGACATCTATAGTACATTCTACATTCCGCAAGGCTTTGGGGCTTAGCCAACTTTCCAAATGACCATTCACTACAAACCCCAAAGATTCCCACTATGGATTACCATTATGGAACTACCACCATGGCAGTCCACATAATGATTTCCACGTCACATAACACATGGCCTCAATGTCACCAAGTACAAAACATTTCTCAATTTTCCAAAAATTCTAAAAAATCTCGAAATTTTCAAAAATGACTAATTTCTTGAAATTTATATTCGGCTATAATGAAATATTCTTAGTTAAGATTCCCATGACCAATTTCATCCTTTTGAATGAAAATTGGACCTCTTCTCCTACACACATTGTCCCTGTACTTAGTTTCTGACCAGTTGTATTTAAAAAATTGGGGATTTTGCCCAATTTAACCCAATTTCGTTGCTTGGGTCACCATGGTTCTGTGATTCATATCATACCATGACAAATTGTACCCTCCTATGTTTAAATTAACATATATTCTTTCCCATTTAGATATTCTTGGTGTTTTTCACTTGGAATCACATAAATTGGATTTTTTCTTAATTTCACATAATTACTTACATGGCTGCTCTACGATTCATAAATTTGGCCAATTCCCTGGAATTTTCATCCATAATTTTTTTTTCTTCAGCTTATTGGCTCTATCCCATGCAATTTGAGTGTTATAGATATCTTTGTTACCACTCTATGATGTACCCATCCACCTCGATACTCGATGGGATGGTGGGGTACTCAAAAACTTTCTCCAATTTCCTTAATTTTGCCATACTATTAAACTCTAATACCATATAATTATTTCTCTTAGACATATAATGAAATTATATATATGAAATGTGAGATGCAGACTCATGAAATTCATGTAAACATACAAAAGTATAGAATTTAGAACTAATATTTAAACATATATCCATTAAGCTCATTTTTGCACATCACAAATACCATAAAAGATAAATAATAGAACACTTATCTTTAATAATGTTTTCCACCAACTAGTTGTTGACCTGGGAAGTTCATCCTAGATATAGGAACTATTACACGAAGTCTTTCTATAAGATTCCACCCCCATGCTAGGGCTATGATTCCACAAGGATGAGAAAGAATACCTCAACCCAATTCCCACTAATTGTGTATCCTATTCACTCATGCAACCATCCTAATCACCATATCTCTTTCCCCCTTTAGTCTGCAAAACCTAGAGAAGTGGAACCCCTTCCCCATAATGTTGTCTCTTAGGTTGTCACACCCCTTTTCCTAGGCTCCAGCACATACTCACAAGGAAAATCTCAATGTTGTGATCTACAGGGATGCTTGATATCAATTTTCACAATAGTCATACAATTCATTCCCATTACAGACTTGGCTCCTTTTCTCTTACATTTTGTACATCAATGTGAAGGTAGAGATATGGTCCTATGGATGGAATAATGGACAAAATTAAGGTATAATGATGGGTATCTCTCCAAAACCAAGGATTAAGTATGATTGTATCTAACTTACCACTTGACACTCAAGGAAGTCCTCTCAAGCTACTTTTTTTATGTATCTCAAGGCTAATATTACTTTTACATAAGATGAAGTAGTGAATTTGGGTTATAATAATATGTTGAGAACACACTTATACTAAAGGGGGGGGGGGTGAATGAGTATAAAACAATTTTTTACTTTTTCAAACATTAATCAACAATAAGAAAACAATCACATATTAACTGCAAAACATGGAACATAAAATTTATGTGGAAACCCTTTCGGTAGAAAACCACAAAATTTCTCTTCACAATTCTTTATAGTCACCAACCTACTAGATACACTAATCCCTACTAGTAAAAATCCATGTTGAAAACAACCTACTCTTACAAATCTTTGTAGACACCAATCCCCACCGCTAAGAACCAACTTAGGAAGAGACACCAATCTCTTATAGATCTCCGTAGACACCAATCTACTGAAGACACCAATCCCCACCACTAAGAACCAACTTATAAATAGAGACTAGTCTCTTACAGATATTCATATACACCAATCTACTAGGGACACCAATCCCCACTGCTAAGCAAAAACTTAGCAAGAAACACCAATCTCATTGTATGAGCTACACCAACCTTCACTATGTTTTCTTGCTACTTCTTCCTTAACTAGATCTATTTATTGCTTCTGTCTTCACCAATTCTATTCACTGCTTATGCCTTCACTAGGTCTACTCTCTACTTCTTCCTTTACTAGGTCTAACCAAAATTTGAATTTCCAAATGGTAACTTTCTCAGACCTTGTTGTTTTGGGCATATTCTCAAGAATGAAATCTTACAACATGCCATGTATCCAATTTTGAAAATATGATTCTAAATTTTTTACCTGGGGTACTTATGTATATCTCCTCTATTCTTTGAAATTTTCATAGATTGAAGAGTCACAGAAAATAAGTTATATTGAAAATACTAAGATTACCTATTTGAAACTGATTTCAGGAGCATTTAGGAACCCTAACTTCCATAGGGAATATCTCTGAAAGTATAGAGAAACAGAATCTACAATTTTTACCACATGTACAACACCATATTTCCTCTGTCTTGGCAAATTTTCAAGGTCTGGAACATCCCAGAAAATAAGTTATGTCAAAAGTGCCAAGATGACCTGTTTGAAACTAATCTTGGGAGCATTCATGAACCCTAACTTCCAAAGGGAATATCTTAGAAAGTATAGTGAAATGACATCGAATATTTCTACCAAATGTACACCAAGATCTCTCCTCTATCTGTGCAAAGTTTCAAGATCTAAACCATCCAAAAAAACAAGTTATAGTGAAAAAACAAAGATGACCTGTTTGAAACTGATTTTGGGAGCATTTTGGAACCCTAACTTCCATAGGGAATATCTCCTAAAATATTAAAAAAAAAATGAAATTTGTACCAAAAGTACACCAAAATCTCTCCTCTGTCTCTAAAAATATTCAAGGTCTAAAACATCCAAAAAAATAAGTTATAGTGAAAGTGCCAAGCTAACCTGTTTGAAATTGATTTTATGAGAATTCAGAAACCCTAACTTCCATAGGACATATCTCCAAAAATGTAGAGAGCATGCATATGAAATTTGGACCACAAGTACATAAATATCTATCCTCAATTACTTCGAATTTTTAGGGTATGAAACATCCTAGAAAAAACATTATAACAAAAATGACAAGATGACCTAAAATTGATTTCGCAATTCGATCATTGCTAATCCATTTTCACACATTCACTTTCTCTCAATGCTTTCTCTTTTTATACTTTTTCATAACCCTTAATGAAGGGACACATCTCTTAATTAAATAATCAATTCCCAATACCATGTACACATACCCCAAATACAATGGGAAAATACCCCAAACCCATGGGTTTGAGACCACCATTTCATTTTTTACCTTTTCACATGCACACTTTTTTAAATATACTTGTAGACCTATATATATATATATATATATATATATATATTGGAAATGTTGTGTGTATTGTAATACCATAATATTAAATTAAGGGCATCATTAATCCTTTGACATCAATGAAAATAATTCCAACAATCTCCCCCCTTTTCATTGATGGCAATCCCACAATGAAACACATAGTCCACCAAGCATAGAAATAATCCTCCCCTTGTTTGCAACTCTCCCCCTTTGACATCAATGGAAAAGGGATGCTCCCCATGAGCTTGTGTTTATCCTTAATCACTTAGTGATGAGATAGATAGTAATCCAATTTTTTGTCTGAGATATTCAACTGTCTCTTTTGGAAATGGTTTTGTGAAAATATCCGCAATCTATTCTTCAATGACAATTTATTCCAATTTGACATTCTGTTCTGCTACTTCTTTTCTTAAGAAGTGATACTTGATTGGAATGTGTTTTGTTTTTTAGTGCATAACATTATTCTTTGAAATATTTATTGCACTTGTGTTGTCACAAATTATTGATATTGAGTAATCATATTCTACATTAATATCCATTAAAAAATGCTCCATCCAAAGAAATTGTGTGCAACATGTTGATATTGCTATATAATTAGAATCTGTTGTGGATAGAGATACTAAAAATTGTTTCTTTCTCAAATAGGAAACTAGACTGTTGCATAGAAAGAATGCTCCTTGACTTGTACTTTTCCTATCCTCAACATTGTTTTGCCAATCTACATCTGTATCTATTGTTAGAGGAAAATCTTCACCTCTTGAGTACCACAAGCCGAAATCCAAGGTGCCCTTTAGATATGTGAATATTATTTTCATTGCTTGCACGAGTTTCTTTTGGTGCAGCTTGAAACCGTGCAACCAATCCTACTACTGGCATAATATTTGACCTTGATGTCATCAGATATAGTAGGATACCAATCATTAACCTGTACACTATTTGTTTTTCTTCCTGAGATTCATAATCTTTTGTCAATTTACAACATGTGACCATGGGTGTGTTGATTGAAGAAAAATATTCCATTCTAAATTTCTTCAACATTTCCTTGATATACTTAGTTTGTGAAATGAATATTCTTTTTTCAAATTGAGAAATATATAAACCAAGAAAGAATGATAATTCACCAAGCATAGGCATCTCAAATTCCTTTTTCATTTCTATTGCAAAATCTTGGCACATTTTGTTCATATCACCTCCAAAAATGATGTCATCTACATAAACCACAATAATCAACTGATTTTCTCTCATTGTCTTGATGTAGAAATTACTATCAACAATTCCTCTTTTCAAGACTTGTTGTTGTATATATTTGTCAAGTCTTGAATACTAGGCTTTGGGAGATTGTTTTATCCCATAGAGTGCTTTATTCAATATGCATACATGATCCTTATTTTCTAATAATAATAATCCTTCTATTTTTTCAATGTATACTTCTTCCTTTAAATTTCCAGTGAGAAATGTAGACTTGACATTCATTTGATAAATTTTGAAGTTCTTGAAACATGCAAATGACAAAAACATTATGATAGCTTCTAGTCTTACAACCAGGGAAAAGGTTACTTCAAAATCAATACCTTCAACTTGAGCATAGCCTTTAAAAACCAATATTTCTTTATTTATTATTACTTTTCCATATTCATTCAACTTGTTCCTAAAAACTCACTTGGTGCCAATCACATTTTTATCTTTTGGTCTTGGAACAAGTTCCCATGTCTCATTTTTCTCAATTTGATTTAGCTCTTCTTCCATGGCATCAATACAATGTTTATCTTTTCTACCTTCTGTAAAGTTATTAGACTCTATTTTAGATATCAAAGAGAATTTTGGATGTCTAGTGCACTTTCTAGTCTTCTTCTAGTCTGAATTACCATATCTTTATCACCAAGAATTAAATTTTTTGATTGATTCTTTCGAACAAATATAGATGGTGTCTTTGTATCTTGACGTTCTAATTCTTCTTCTTCATTTTCTTCTCCTTTTTCTTCTTCTTCTTTGTAACTTGGATCCTCTATTTTAACATGTGATTTCACCTTCTGATTCTCTACTTCATCCACTTTCACATTGGCACCCTCTATGATTTTTCCCAATTCTTTGTTGTAACATCGATAAGCCTTGATTCTTGAAGCGTAACCAAGAAATATACCTTCATCAACTCTTGATTCAAATTTTCCCAAGTCCTAAACATCTCTCTTTATGTATCACTTGCTTCTGAAAATTTTGAAGTATTTAATTTTTTTTTATCTACCCTTCCATAATTCATAAGGTTTTTTGTTGTTGTTGACTCTGATCTTCCCTCTATTCAGAATGTAGACTGTGGTGTTGATTTCTTTTCTCCAAAACCTTTCTAATAGATTACCTTCATTCAACATTGTTATAGACATCTCTTGTAAGTTTTGATTCTTCCTTTATACAAATCCATTATGCCATGGAGTTCTTGTAATTGAAAAATGTCTCTTTATTCCATGAAGCTCACAAAATTCTTCAAATTCATTTGAGATAAACTCACCTCCTATGCCTGATCTCAAGCACTTGATTTTCAAATCAGTTTCATTTTCATCCAAGCCTTTGAATGATTTGAAATTCTCAATTTCTTCATATTTTTGTTTTAGAAATGTAACCCATGTCATTCTAGAGTAATCATCAATGAGAAACATGAAGTATTTTTTACCTTTTAGACTTTGTGTTCTTGTAGGCCCACAAAGATACGTATGAATGAGTTTTAATGGTTTCATTGTTGATTACTCCTTTGATTTGAGGATTTCTCTTGTCTATTTCCCATGTTGTCATTGCTTGGAAAGAGTGTTTGAAGGTTTAACAATATTTGGCATATCTCTCATTGCTTGTTTGGTGTTGATTTTTACTAGATTATCAAAGTTCGTATGGCCCATTCTTCTATGGCATAACCATCTCTCATATATTTGTCCCATATAACATTTTTCTCCCTTGATATCATTGGGTATATATACATTATTTGAGCTTATATATGAATTTGTCACTAATATTCCCGATCCTTTCTTCCTTATCTCATAGTCGTGAGAATCAAATGTGAGAGTGTGTCCTTGATCATACATTTGACTAACATTGAGAAGATTATGTTCCAAACCTTCAACATACAATACATTCTTTGTTTTAGTCTTTCCATTATCAAGACTAAGAGTACGTTTTCCATCTATCCTTGCAGTAGAATTATCTCCAAATGGTACATTTCCTTCATTTGCTTCCTTCAAAGTGTGAATCTTATTATTGTCCCCTATCATGTGGCTTAATCATCCACAATCAACATTCAATCTGTTTCCTTTGTTTTGATCATGAAGGGAAATTTGCACAAGAACATATTCCTTCGTCTTCTTCTTTTTTTTCTCTTTCTTCCTTTTCCAAACTCATATGGGTTATTACTTTTGTTTGGAAAGGGTATATTCTTCCTTGTTATGTCTAGAAGTTTCCACTAAGAAATTTATACAAAAAAGTTCTATGTTCCCATAACTATTGTTCTTATAACATACTAGATTGTAATCAAATAATGGAGCAAATGAATTATAGTTTCTATTTGAGAACCCATAATTACTTCTATTTTGTTCCATACATGATTATTCATTTCATATTCTCTACAATATATTGCTTTATGACCAAAGTGATTGCAAGAAAAACAATGATCAACGAAACAATTTTGTTACCTAGTTGTGTGAGCCCATCTTGTTGGGAAAGATATTATGAATATTTCCATGTTGTCTTTGGGAAGAATGTCAGTATTCTGTGAAACATCATTTTCTCTCTTCTTGTTGTCTTTGTCACTGATGGAGCTTTTTATTACATCAACATAAATTTTATATTTTCCTTTATTTACTTTCTTTGATGGCTATGTATCTTTTGAATCTTCTTTGGTGGTCATCTGATTCTTATCATAACCAAGACCAGTTTTAATGAGCGGTGATATTTGGCATTTGATAATATCATCTAAGATTTCAGTGCTCATTTCAAACTTCAAGCTTCTATTCAACTGAGCAATTGACTTCTCCAATTCCTTTCTTAAGTAAACAATTTCATCTTCTAGCTTCTCGTAATTTCCTTGCTTTTCCTTCATATGGATTCTCATCACTTCTTCTGTCCTTTTTTCCTCTTCTAGTTGAATATTTAGGTTGATAATAGTCTTCTCTATTTGTTCAAGGATTTGTGACATTTTTTCTTTTGCATCATGATCCACCTCTTCATATTTCTACATTTTCTCATTTTCCTTCAAATTCTTTTTCTTAAGATTATTTATTTTTCTTAATGCACAAATGATTTCTTATTAAATATATAATTATACATATGTTTCACTATTTTGTTCCTCTTCTGAATTCATCATTTCTTTCCCTTTGTATTCATTTTCCAAAGTATTAGTTTCAATTTCCATGTGTTCTCCCGAGATCTACCTTCTTCAAGTGGTTAGACTGTTTTTGAAGGAACCTGCTCTAAAACCAATTGTTGAGTAG
>ML776867.1:977452-999434 GCA_009831015.1 Picea engelmannii
TATAAGAATTTTTTTTACTTTTTCAAACATTCATAAATCATAAGAAAAAAATCACATATTAACTATATAACATGGAACATGAGGTTTATGTGGAAACCCTTTCTGGAAAAAACCAAGAAACGTATTTTTATAATTCTTTGTAGGAACCAACATATTGTTACAACTATTTGTAGAAACAAAACTACTAGAGACACCAATACCCACTGGTACAAATCCATTTAGGAACCAACCTACTCTTACAGATCTTCATAGACACTAATCTAATGGAGACACCAATCCCCACCACCAACACTAACTTAACAAGAGACAACAATATCTTACAAATCTTTGTAGACACCGATCTACTGGAGACACCAATCCCCATTATAAGAACCAAAATATTAAGATAAACCAATTTCTTATAAATCTTCGTAGATACCAATCTACCATAAACACCAATCCCCATTGATAAACACCAACTTATCAAGAGACACCAATCTCCTTGTGTGAGCTGCACCAACCTTCACCAAGTCTGCTTGCTACTTCTTCCTTCACTAGGCCTGCTTGATACTTATGTCTTCACCAAGTCTAGGCATTTATTCTACCTTCACTAGGTGTACTCACTAGTTCTTCCTTTACCAGGTTTGACCAAAATTTGAATTTCCAAATGGTCACTTTCTCAAACCTTGTTATTTTTGGCCTCTTACCAATAATAAAATTATACACCATTACACATATCCAATTTTCCAAATATGATTCTGAAATGGTTACCTAAGGTACATCTATATGTCTCCTTTGTTGTCTAAAATTTTCAAATTCTAAAGAGTCACATAAAACAAGTTATTGTGAAAATTCTAAGCTGACCCTTCATAACCCTTATTATGCAGAGTATGCAGAGGATTCTTAAACACTTATCCAATGAAGTCATATACATGAAAATGAATCTTAGAGAAGGGAATTCCAATAAGAGGCCATATAGACCATTATTTATAATATTTGTCTCTCTTAGACCTTTTGAACCCCCTTGTACAAATCTGAATATTTATTTAGAAGAGGTCGCTAAGTATATTTTCTACAATTATCATCAAGCCAATCATTTAGAAAAATCTTGTCCTCAATGGATGAATTCCATGAACATGGTATAAAATACGTTTATGGAAGGTTGCATACAGAAAAAAGAATCTAATGAGCCAATTGAGAGAGACACTGACAAAGAAAATTAGGATCAACCTAGTGAATCAATGATGGTTATGTGTGTCACACACCCAACCCCCTAAGTAGCCTTTTAAGGGATGGGGTAATAAATTTTCCGCTTTCTTACAACTCCCTGAATTCCTTGAATGAGGAAACCATCATTGTGTGCTCATCAAGAGCTTTCCAATGAACAAAATATTTCCCAAAATTGATCTATGGTCTGAAAGTTATATCCTTCTGAAGTTTTCAAGGTGTCATTGGCCAATGGCCATCCCCTTCACCACGTGGCATCCACGTAGATTCACCCTTCTCATACCATCTGACATGGCACGGTCGTGACCTGGGTGGTCACTCCCTGGCGATGACATGGTTGTTGGTTGCAAGGATTATCTCTTATTTTTCCCGAACACCTAGCCGTTGGCCCATTGTCGTTCTTATACAGGTTTACAACATCCCCAGAGACCCAAAGTCCTGAAGTCTCCTTCCACTCCAGAATCTATGGTGGAGCTCTATCCACCCTTAGATCTAATGGTTTATATTTGTCTGCACTTAACACATGGTTTATAATTGACAAGGGGGGAATCCCACACCTAACTCACAACCAATCCCACAATGCCACATTGAACCATCTAGGAACACCATATCACCATAGCGTACGTGGGCCTGTCCAATCAGAGATGGACACTACAACATGGGAAACTTCAATGCTTCGAAACTTTGATGCTTTGGTTCTTCGGCACTTTGGAGCTTCGACATTTAAACCACCTTCCTACATCCTCGAGTTTTCCCAAAGTACCAAAGATCTAGACTCTCGTAGAGGGTCCCATGCATGTACCTTCGATGATATTTAAGGCTAATCACAAGATTTATTTAATCTCGGTAATTAAATAATCTTTCAATCTTCGACCATAGCCCAGGATATGCTTTAATTCAAAATCCAAAAATCCTGAAATTCCAAGTCATGTGGACCATCGATATGAGATCCTTCGGGATCCTCCTTGGTTGTTCGATCAAGAATAGTGGGAGGATAGAATAAGTAGGAGTGTTGACCGACAACATCTGATATTCACTACTTTATGGATTCCCTGGTCAGTAATACTCTGGAAAGGTTGAAGGATACAGGGTTATATCAGCCGTGAATTCGCAAAGTAGAAAAATCCCATCGGTCGTTCGATGAGGTAGATGGTTCCGGTGTCTTATCCACCATCGATCCATAAGAGTACGACAATTATGATTAGAATGTTGATCTGTGATCATGATAAAGGGTGTATAAAGTCCCCATGACTAAGGAGTTGGTCAAGGTTTAATGAGGAGGCATATTATTGTGATAATTCTCCCCCTGTGGATAAGTTGAGATCCCCTCGCTTTGGTTCCCTACAAGTGAGACAAACTCTAACAAGTGGACACTAACATCCTCTTAACTAACCATTATATTTTCTTGCAGGAGGGTTGAGAGAGAAGGAGAAAATGTGTATGTACCTGATTTCTAATGTTCTTCCTCGTCGCTCCAATGGTTGAGATCTAATCCAAGCATCCCCCTCATGAATTCAATCCTACAAGAGAAAAGTAAAATTTGCCTACTAATATATATGATTGAGTAATATAAACCCTATCAACTGATAAATTAAACAAAGTGATCAAATAGACAAGAAATGAATTTACTGTTTTGAGAATTCTCCCCCTGCGGTAGGTTGAGTTTCCCTCACTTGGGTTCCCTACAAGTGACATAGACTCTAACCAGTGGACACTAACATCCTCCTAACAAACCATTATATTTTCTTGCAGGAGGGTTGAGAGAGAAGGAGAAAAGGTGTGTGTACTTGATTTCTAACGTTCATCCTTGCCACTCCAGTGGTTGAGCTCCAATATAAGCAGCCCCCTCGCAAAGTTGATCTTGCAAGAACAAAAGAACCTTCATCTATTACTAATTATGATTAAGTAATAGAAACCCTACTATCTGATAACTTAAACAAAGTGATCAAATAGACAAGAAATGAATAAGAATTTTTAAGATAAATAAGCCAAGTTCTTTTATTAAATTAAAAGCAAGAAGTTTACAATCTGATGATGATCCAATCCTCCAATCTTCCTTCTTCAGCCCTTGAACATAAATCTAGTTCAACTCCACACAAGCAAAGGTTTGGCTCTTCTTGACAAGATCATAAGTTTGATATGCTTCTTTTTCCAAACATATGCCAAAAAAAAAATTACTAAAGAATGCAAACATTTATTTGTTTGATAATGTATGCAAGGAGATATGCAAACTTTTTTGCTTCTTAACTTTCAAGGGAAATGAAAGAGATCTATGTTCGACACAAAGAAATAGGAGGAAAAAAAGAAATCAAACAAAGTGCACTAAAAAAATATGAGAACTGAAAGAAACAAAGTGTGACATAACTTGTTCAATCAAGGACTCAAAGATACAAAGGAAAAAGAATACAAACACTCACGAAAATCCTCAAAACACGAGCCACAAGAAACATTGTTCAAATATGGGTTGTGGTAAACGAGAGAGTCCTAATCATCCAGAAAAGCGAGATTTTTCAATGAAGACAAAAAGACTTAAAACCAATAAACCTTTGCAAACTCAAATAAGGAAATGAAAATAAGAGATGAATGTCAAATTCTCAATCAAACAAAGTCAGAGACAAACTAGGAGTCTCTAGGCTAAAAGACTAGGCAATCTCAAGCACACATGCAAGATGAAAAAATGATGAAAATAAAGAAAACAAAATATATTAATAAAGAAATGATCAAAATCATCCAACCATCCATAACTAATCATAGAGACTCAAGAAAGAACCTCAAACAATCATAGAGAAAAATTGAGCAAAATTTGAGAAACAAGCAGAGAACAGGGATCAAAAACTAGGTTTCTACAAGAGGAGGATCCTCTAGAGTGGTATACAGAGCGTCCAAGGGGTTATGGAATCTTTCCAATGGTCTAGAAAAAAACATCCAACAAGATATGTAGCATCTAAATAGGGTGCGTCGAAGAGGTGATGGATGCTCTGTAGAGGTCCTGAAAGCATAGATTTGAAGAAACTTCTCATAAAAGGTCAGGGATTGATGAGCAAAGGAGTGCCAAAATAGAAGAATCAAAGCATAAACAAATTCAAAGGGTATAAGGCCTATAAAATTAAGGAGAACTAGATAATTCTCCCCAGTGGAGTTGCCAATTTACTATATTGAGAATTCTGCCCTTGCGGATAGGTTGAGTTCCCCTCACTTGGGTTCCCTATAAGCGAGACAAACTCTAACAAGTGGACACTAACATCCTATTAACTAACCATTCTATTTTATTTTGGGAGGGTTGAGAGAGAAGGAGAAAAGGTGTGTGTACCTGATTTTTTACGTTCATTCTCACCACTCTAGAGGTTGATCTCTAATCCAAGCAACCCCCTCACGAAGTCGATCCTGCAAGAACAAAGGAACCTTCTCCTAGTGATATATATGATTGAGTAATATAAACCCTATCAACTGATAACTTAAACAAAGTGATCAAATATGCAAGAAATGAATAAGAAAGTTTAAGAGAAATAGGCCAAGTTCTTTTATTAAATTAAAATAAATAAGTTTATGACCTAATGATGTTGCAATCCTCCAAGCTTCCTTCTTCAGCCCTTGAACATGAATCTAGTTTAACTCAACACAAGAAATTTTTTGTCTCTACTTGACAAGATCATAAGTTTGATATACTTCTTTGTCCATCCCCTCTGACTCTAAAATGACCTGGTTATATATATGTAGGAAGGGATAACCACTAGGACAAACCAAGAGTGTAGTTGAGGATAAGGTGGATTGTTTTAGGATTGAACTTATATTCATGGTTATACTTTCTCCAATATAGGATGTAATAAGGCTCAAACCATATCTTGATTAAAAAAAGAAAACAAACCTAGAACTATACAAAAATTCCTCGATAGATGCCTCTAGATTCATGGGATTTGACCAAATCTACATGGACGCTCCCCCATAGAGGCAGACAGAGCATCCATGATGCTCCCCTAATAATGTGTCAAGGACATGGATTCTCCCCTAGAGTGGGGATGAGGGCATCCATGGTCAAAAAATTCTATAAAGACAAGGGGGAAAGTAAGATTTCGACCCTCAAATGATGTTTTCCTCTTCTTGATTCTCAAGGGAATGTAATGGATCATTATTTCATGGTGTTGAGGTGGTGAAAATTAGGAAAAATGTGAAAAATAATTTGTGACACTTAGCATAATGGACCATGGAATTTGTGACACTAAGCAGAGTGAAATGCGACACTTGCAACTCTTAGAAAAGTGAAATGCAACACTTAGGACACTTAGCAAAGTGTGAAAAAATGGTGTATAATACGGATCCCATAGTAATGGATAATAAAATGCCATTTTTCAGTCAAACCATCAAGTAATTGTGCCCGAAGGTTGCCTTCAACAGGATTAGAGTGTTGTGTGTTTCAAACATCCTAGAATCCCAGACCTCTGAAGTCCCAAAGAACGGATAACTTAGATCCTTTTGAGCATAGCGAAGGGTTCTAGGACCCTGGTCATATGGGACTTTGACAAACCTAGTGATATTAACTCTTAAATATTATCCAAGATTTGGTTAATTTGATGGATTCGATCCTGTGGTCACTTGGGAGAATGGTTTGAAGGAAGCGCCCCCCATTTACAAAAATCAAACTCTGTAAAAGGAAAAAGGAATTTAGAGGGATTGATGAGTTTAGAACAGTCTTGTAGAGTCCGTTCTAACTCTATAATTACATATTTGGTCCTTGAACAATCCTTTTGATGATTAACACATATAGACTTAGAAAGAAGGCCCTCTCTTCATTTTCCTCAATTTTTTTTAAGACCCATTAATATCAACCTGCTTTACTAAACAAAATTAAACATAAATCCATTGGTAGAATATGATATTCATATTTTACTTCAATTTTCCTAGGACACTAGGCCTGCAGATCCACATAGTCTACCATTCAAATAAGATAAATGTTTATGCTACTATCTGAATCAAGAAAACATGTATTACAAAAAAACCAGTGAATACAATATAAACCCATAATTTCACTTATATGAAACCTTGAAATCAATTGGAAACTATTGAAGGGGTGCCCTTTTTCCACCCAACCATAGGCATAATTTCTCTTGGAGTAATTCCTCAATTGGCCACCCCCTAACTAGATCATGATTCCATGAGATGGATTCTTCTTGATCTCAGCAACAACAAGGGACAAATGTTACTCTCCTTTTCCCACAAGAACCTGACAATTCATCTTTCTATCCACCAAGCAAGGGAGTCTGCCACGATTATTCACTCAATAAATCAAGCTTTGTTTATCAACTTGATTAGAAAACATTGTCCAAGCATTCCTATAACCAGAAAAACTTATTTCTTAGTTCCCTTCAAAACCAGAGAGCCTTGCATGCTCTTCTCTTATTGATTCGTTCTCAGACCCATTTGTGTCTCTTATTCTTCCCTATTCCCACATGCTTTTCCTTCCTTTTCTTGAATTTTCCAGCAATATTTCATGGGTCAAATCATGAAGTTTCCAGATGGGTACTTTGCCATCTCCTCATTGACTCATGAGGAAGACTTCCCAACCACTATCCTGACTAGTAATTAAGTTTTTATGGGCCAAAATACTGTTATGGGTCTGTGCAATTTATATCCATCAAAGTACCATCCTGGTAGGGGTCATCTCACCACTATTGGTTCCCCTTACTATCCCTCTCAAGCATCATGATCCATATGGAAACCCTCTTTCAACATTCATGCCTAAATTTCCTTTTATTAATTAACAAAATATATAAATTACTTTCTATAGCAAGGTTCATTGTCTTTATGACATATCTGTCCATAGTCGTGTTCACAATAATAATAATATTTACAATTTGGGGGAAACAGGGTCATTATAATCCCCTCCCCCTTAAAAGGAACACTGCCTCGATGTTATACCAACTACTATGGTTTTTATGTACAGTAGTGAACAAAAATGGGTATGCATATTTCATGGCATCCTCCAATTCCTATGTAACTTCATCTGGACCAAAGTGTTTCCACTGCACCTTGAGATGGGCAATGGTTTTGTTTCTAAGTGGAATTTCTTTCATGTCTAGTATGAATTGTGGTTCTAGTAGGAATTCTCCCTCCTGTTCCACCTAGATCATAGACCAGTCAATTATATTATTAGAGTCATGTACATATTTCTTTAATAATGAAACATGGAAAACATTATGCACTTTTATTGTGGGAGGAAGTGCTAGTCTATATGAAACAGGTCCCACTCTGTCCAAAATTTCAAAGGGTCCATAAAACCAAGGTTCCATCTTGGCATAATTTCCCATTCTCAAGGAACTTATTCTTGGTCTAATTCAAAGGTACACATGATCCCCTACTTTGAACTCCCTAGGAGTCATATTTTTGTATGCGTAGCTCTTCTGCCTGTCCCGAGATACCTTCAGATTTTATTTTATTTGAAATATTTGTTGTTCCATTTATTTTCATAGTTATGGCCCAAGGGTTATTTTTTCTAGTGGGTTATTCCAGCTGATTGGAATGTTTCACTATCTACCATAGAGAGCCTCAAAATGGCTCATCTTAAATGACTTATGATAGCCATTGTTATAGGAAAAATCTACCAGTGGTAGGTAGTCTTCTCACTTCCTAGGCTGATGCATATCATGAATCCTTAACATGTCCTCTAATACCTGATTTACCCTCTCTATATTTCCATCCATTTGAGGGTGATATGTTGTACTAAATAACAATTTAGTTTCAAAACCAACAAACAGATATTTCCAAAAATTTGAAGTAAATTGTGTGTCCCTGTCAGATATGATCTCATTAGGCATTCCATGTAGTTGAAAGATTTATTTCATGAAGATATTGGCAATATATATTTCCTTGCAAGTTAAATTTATAAGAATGAAGTGAGAAGCCTTGCTCAGCTTATCCACAACTACCATAGTAGCATCATTCTATTTGGTTGATTTAGGAAACCCTATGATGAAATCCATGGAGACGATTTCCCATTTCCACTCTGGAATTGGTAGGGGTTGCAAAAACTCTACTGGGTTCATGTGCCCCACTTTAACCTAATGACATTCTAAGAACTTATCCAAATAGTCAGCTATGTCCTTCTTCGTCCTTCGACAATAAAATAGTTTCTTGGTGGTTGTGATCATTTTCTGATAACCAGGGTGACCAGTGAATGGTATTTTATGAAGTTCATACATTATGAACCTCTTCAAGTCATCACAATTTGGGATATACAAACTACCCTTGTAAGTTAGTAGTCCATCAATCAACAATTGATAGATCTCATACTTCAGCCCTGTGGGATATTGCTCTAGGCATGCTTTCATAGTTTTGAAAAACTCATATACTTTTTGTGCTCTTCTGACTCTCTCCTTGATTTCTGACTCACATGTACTCACATTCACCACGTGAATCACTTTCATACTTATACTGAGGGCATCAAACACTATTTTTTCCTTTCCCTTAATATGTTTGATTTCAAAATAAAATTCACTAAGGAGAGCCTTCCACCTAGCTTTCTCAATGTTGAGTTTGGGCTAGTCAAACAAGTATCTCAACCCACTGTGGTCTGTCATAAGTATGAATCTTATACCTAGGAGGTAATTCCTCCACATTTCTAAATCATGTACTATGGAATTCAATTCCAAGACGTGGGTTAGATAATTGATTTCATGTTCATTTAATTTTTTGGATTCAGAAAATGTTGCATTCCCATCTTGCATGAGGAATCCTCTGAGTCCTTCCTTGATGGAATCTGTACACACTAGGAAGCCTCAATGTGGGTCTACAATTTTCAGCACTAGTGCACTGGTTAAAATGTGTTTTAGTTGGTGAGTCTCCTCACATTTTTTGTTCCAAACAAACCAAACTCCCTTTTTCTGTATGGAGGTGATTGGGAAACCAATCTTGGAGAACCCCTTTATGAACCTTCTATAGTATCCTGCTAGGCCCATAAAGGATACAATATTAGAGACATCCTTGGGAGTAGACCAATCCATTATGGATTTGATCTTGTCAGGGTCAACTACCACTCCTTCCTTATTGATGACATGGCCTAAATAATTAACCCTTTTTGAAAATAATTCACACTTACTAAACTTTTCATAGAGCTTGTGTTCTCTTAGAACTCAAAGCACAAACTTGAGGTGTTATTCATGATCTTCCCTTCTCTTAGAATAGATCAGAATGTCATCTATGAAGACCAACAAAAATATGTCCAAGAATTTACTGAGTACATTATTCATCAAACACATAAAGGTGGTTGATACATTGGTAAGCCCAAATGGAACTACCACAAATTCATAGTTCCCATACCTTGTCCTAAAGGTTGTATTATGTATTTCTTCATCCTTAATTTGGAATTGATGGTATCCATACCTTAAGTAAATTTTGGAAAATATTGTAGCACCCCTTAGCTAGTCAAACATGTCATTTATGTGTGGAAAGGGATACTTATTCTTAATGGTCATGTTGTTGATTTGTTTATAATTTATGCACAACCTGAGGATGTCCTCCTTCTTATTTAAAATAAAAGTTTGTGTGCCCCAAGGGGACACACTGGGCCAGACGTAAACTTTGTCCAACATCTCCTTCAGTTGCAATTTGAGCTCAACTAGCTCGGGTGTACTCATTTGATAGGGTTCTCTAGACATTGGCACCGCCCTGGGTACAATTTCTATTGAGAATTAAATATCTCTTCTTGGAGGTAGACCTGGTACCTCTTCTGGAAATACATCTTTGTACCCTCTTAATATAGGGTGGTCCTTCAATCTTATTGTACTATTCTCAATGGAGTTCAGTACTTGTATTACATACAAAGGACATCCTTTTCTTCAATACTTCTACACCTGAAGGGATGAGACTTGTCTCACTGAGATAGGTTTTTGAATTCCCTGTAGGGTTCTTTTATCCCCTTCCTCATCTTCACATTATAAGGTTTTATTGTAACAGTCTAACTTGCCTTTATGGGAATCCAACCAATCCATGCCAAGCAACATGTTGTAAGATCTTAAAGGAAGTATGTTTAGAGTTGTTTGGGTGGCTATCCCATTCACAATGAATTGGCATGTTGGTAAGACCTTTGTTACCTTTATTTTTGTTCAAGTGGCTAGTTGTACCAACAATGACTTAACATGTTTTACTGGATGAAACTTAAATTTTTCAATAGTTTGAGTGGGAACATAACTTAGATTAGAACCAAGGTCAATCAATATAGAAATTGGATGGTTGGAAATCATACTTTCCATCTCCACCATTGAAGCTTGGTGATGAGCTTGTCTATTATCCAAGGCTGCATAAATTTGCGGCATGCTCCTAGCCACATCATTGACTGTCGTGGATTCCTGGATGTTGTATATTATCCTATTGTCTTTTTATCTATGTGGAAATTCCCTCAAAAAATGTTCTTATCCACATCCCAACATTTCAAGGGTCCTTTCTTTGTATTATCAATCTTTTTTGGAGCTGATCCCAAGGGTTTATTTCCACTCTCAAATGGGAAATTTTGTTGATACACACTTTTAGTAGGAAGGATAATCTTAGAGCCTTTCCCATGGTTCTTAAATCTTGAGGGTTTAAACCCTTTCTTCTTGAATCCCAATTTGCTTTCCTTTTTCCAACACTTATGAGGTTTTTCCTTGTGCTTGAATTGCTCATAGTAGTACATTGCCTTCATAATGGTGTCTTCTAAGGTATTAGGGTTATCAAACTCAATCTTGTCTCGAAAATATTGAGGAAGAGGACTAATGAACCATTGTATCTTCATCTTCTCATCCTTGATATAAGGCAAATACCTCATCAGCTCAAGGAATTTGTTGACATATTCATCTATGGTGAGCTATCCTAACTTGAGTTCATAGAAATCCTTAGTATTTTCATCATAGTAACTCTCAGATAGGTACGTTTTCTTGAAATATTTCTCAAATTGTCTCCATGACAACTCCTTCTCATGAATTCCTTTCACATTTGTAAGGTCCTCCCACCAAATGGAGGCCTTTCCATTTAGGTTTAAAATGGCTATTCATGCCTTTAATGTTTCAGAGTAGTCATGGAATCTGAAGTACTTCTTTCGGCCAAGTAGCCAATCTTTGGCTTCTTCTCCCTTCTTAATCTCCCCATCAAAAGTGGGTGGCTTGGTTTTCTTAAAATCTTTAGGGTCACGACCTTTAGCATGTTTCCTCCTCTTTCTTCTCCCTTGAAAAGATGAACTAGTCCCACTGCTAGAAAATTCCTTAGAACTGTCAATTCCTTCACTAGAGGATTCTTCAAATGAATCCTTGACATTAGCATGCTTCTTGGCTCCATTTTGTGCCTTCTTGGAGGTGCTTCTTCTCATGCTACTATTTTCAGGGACATGCTTTTGTATCTAAGGTGGAATTTGTTTTTTCTTAGTATTGTGTTCGTCCAAATTACTGGTTGTTGGCCCATGTTGTAGTTGCCTTTGTATATCTGATAGGATTTGTAGTAGTACTGCATTAATCTCAGCTTATTTTTCATGTTCTTTTATCAACCTTTCATTGTCTTCCTTACATCTTTGTAATTCTTCCATAAGGATTATTATAGTTTCAACTAAATATGAAGGGGTTTCCACCATCCTCCTCTCATCATATTCTTCTTCTCTATTATGAAAATTTCTCCCAACTCATTATGTGTCACCATTATTTACATTGTAGTTTCCTTGATGTCCACTAACTATTTGACTATTGATAACAACATTTTCTGTTAGTTAGTTGTCCTTAATTTTTATGAACAACACGGGTAATTTTTGTAATGTAAAATTAGCTTCATTATTCCACACATAACATCAACATGCAGTTAAGACTTAAAACATGTAAAAATAATAGAAGGTCTAACTCTTTTTAGTAGTAAATCTTAAATAATCTCTTACAGGTGGGTAGGGTAGGGTACCCTGCCCCTTAAAGGTTTTCTATTAGAATTTGTTTCTGCTCTTTCATGAGCCCAAGCAGGCCAAGCGTTTTTTCCTTCTTTGATACCACTCTATCACACAACTAACCCCCTAAGTATCCTTTTAACGTATGGGGGTATAAATTTTCCACTTTCCTACAACTCCCTAAATTCCTCGAATGAGGACACCATCTTCGTTTGCTCACCAAGATATTTCCAAAGACTAAAACCTTGCCCACAATGGAGATCTAGTATCAAATTTATATCCTTCCAAAGTTCTTGGGGTGTCATTGGCCAATGGCCATCCCCTTCACCACATAGCATCCACGTAACTTCACCCTTTGTGTACCATATGACATGGCATGGTCGTGACTTGGCTCGTCACTCATTGGCAATGAAATGGTTGTTGGTTGCAGGGAGTGTCTTCCAGTTTTCACAAACACCAGGCCCTTGGCCCATCATCGTTCTTGTATAGGTTTGCAACATCCCTGTAGATCCGGAGTCTCCTTCCGCTCCACAATATATGGTGGAGATCTATCCATCCTTAGAACATGTTATCACATATATTTACAAGGGTCAATAAAATATTTAATTTGATTTTGAGTCATAGTTTACCTTAGGTTATAGCTTTTATGTCCCTTCCCCATAGCCATTTTTCATTTTTTGTATGAATAAGTTATGTTTAGTTTGGTTTTGGTCTGAAGAGTCATTGAGTCACATATTTTAAAAATTCTTCATCATTACCCTGACATGTCACTTTCTCCATGTTGTACACTGACCCATCCTCTTGTCACTCAGCTCGTTAAAATCTCAAATCTAGTCTAAGTTGTATGCTGCCAACTCACTAGGAGAGTTCGCAGTGCTTTCAAAGTACATATTGCATTTATAGTCATCATTGTTCTTAAAAGTTCATGTCAATTCGAGATCTCCTTGATTTTAGAGTTGATTTTTAAATCAATATTCATGGATTATTGTTATGACTATTTTAACCGTTTTCTCCAAGTGTGCAAAGCTTCCTCCAGCTTGGTGCTACGAACTAGTGTTACATAAAGGCGTTGTTCACTTCTCTCTGAACTGGCTGCAGGGGATGAGTTGGCGGTTAGACCACTTGTAAGTGCTCCTGTGAAAATCTGAAGATATCATCTTTCAACTCCAGGCTACTAGGTACTCTATGAGATTTTCCATCTTGTTTTAAGGTATGGAAAGAGGCTAATGGTTGTTCCTTTTTGTGGCACTGTGAACTTATGCATGGCACTGCGAACTATCTCACCGACTTGTAAATAACCTCCAAAACCCTCTCCACGCACTTTGTATCTTATCTCTTGAAGCCAAAGGCATCTCTGGGCCTGAGATACCTTATCTATTGATCCTTGACCTCTGCATCTCTCATCTCATACATATTTTCCAAAACCCTTTCCCTGGTGCTGCGAACTCTATGCAGTCAGCCAGTGCTGTGAACTCTCTGTTCCAGCACCCTTTGCAAATTAGTCTTTCACCAATTCATCAGTTGTTCACACTCCTTTTTTATCTAATTACAAATTTAACTGTATTGTTAGCCAATTTGAGTCTTATTTAGAAGCCTTGTCACTGTGAAAAGTTTGTTTGGCCTTTTCACCTTTTTTCCAGTGGTCATTTCCCCTGCTTCTCTGTTTTCACCTGTGGGTAATTATTCAGTACTGTGACAAAGCCTTCCTAGATAGTACTAATGGATAATTAGAAAAATAAGGTTCAGAAATGAGGTGACATTTTGAGGATAGAGCCTTATGATATGGAGTTATTTTCTGAGGAAACCTTGATCAGGGAGGTCTTCCAAAGAGTGGGTTGTATTAATTTATGTCAGAAAATGTAGAGGGTGCACCCAGAGGTGGCTAAATAATTTGCACTGAAATTTGATGGAACCAAGACCAAGGTTGGGATACTAGAATTTGAGGTATCTGAGAGGATCATATCAACAACCACTAAGATACCTAGTACTAGGGAGATATGGTTCAAGGCCATGACCCCAAATGCTTCCTTTTCAAGGGAGTTCCTCAAACCAGAATAACAAGAAGATAATTTTTCAAAGCATGTGCCTAGAAACAATATGTTGGACGGTTTTGATAAAATTTTGAAGATAATTAAAAGATACTTTATCTGTGAAGGGAGATTTAACATGATATATCAATACCACATAAGGCTATTGCTACACATCACAGGGAAATATGATATGAATCTTCCTTTCTACTTATTCAAAAGTATTGGAAAAATGTCTGACATGGTTCAGGGTAAATCTAAGGCAGTTGATACAAGTGTTTTCCATTCAGGACTAATAAAGATGATGGTGATGGATGAATTAAGAAAGATAAACATGGAATGGGGAGAATTGATTACTTCTTCAAACTTTCAGCTTAACATTGCTCCTACCCCATAGTCTAAGGTACAAAGCCCTCTTCAGGTTGACCAAATTGTACAGTTGGATATGAACAAGAAACGGAATAAAAATGATAAAGAGACAAAGGAACACAAAGAGGAAGGAGGACCTTCTCACTATTCACAAAGAGAGGTTTCACCTTTGCTAGCTCCCAGCCTAGTAGAGACTCCTTCAACTAGAGCCACAAGTTTGAGAGGAAGAAAGTTGTTGTTCTCTTCACCACCTGTTGCAGACAAGGTCAAGGCTATGACACATGTTACTAGAGCATAAACAAAACATGAAAGCATTGTGAAGGAAGTTATAAGGGGAGCTCCCATCCAGAGAAAAGGTAAAAGTGTACCTATTAAGGAGCCCATTGAAATTGTAGACATAACTACTCCAGAGAATCATACCTTTAAGAGGCTAAATAGACAACTTAAAGAGGCAAGGACTAAAAGTGCTAAACTAAAAGGGGAGGAGTTGGTTGAAAAGAAGAAGTTAAATGAACTTATGGAAATGTATCATGGAACTATTCACAAGGATAAATTTATAGCTAAAACATTTCGACCTCTCCACAGGCAGCTTAGAAACTTGTACAGATAGAACATTGCCTACCAGAGTAAGATCAAAAGGATAAATATGGAGCTGCAACCTTTCGGAGAGGCGTTGTCCAAGAATAATTTGGATATATTAGCTAAATCTTCCACCAAGAGGAACTCCAGAGTTAGAAAGTGAAGAAGATGAACACCGAGACTCATACAATTTTTTGCAGTTTCGTGTTTTGGTATTTTTCAAATTTGAAGACAGTCATGTTTGATAAGTCAAGATTCAGTTGAGGATGTTTTAAGTTTATTATGTCTTATTTCACTATCATATGTTATTATAGTATTTGGTGAGACTTGGGATATTTTTGGAGTGTTTTGATGCATTTTCAAACAAAAAGAGTAGCTACAGAAGAGTTTGCAATGCCTGGCATTGCGAACTAGCTGATACAGGCTGGTGCTGCGAACTGTGTTGTGAACTCTTGATCTGGAGGTTTTGGAGGAATCAACAGTTTCCAAATGGGAATATAAGGTTATGATAGTTATTGGAAGTTCATTTGAAGGCTGGAGGGACACCTGACAAAGGGAGATGCGCTCAGAGCACACGTCATCAAGCACATTTAATATGATTAATATGATGCAAGAAGGGAATTCAAATTGTAAAGTTGTCATTGACAGCCTAGGCTATAATATAGACATTGAAAATCATTGAAGGGTTCGAAGGATTGTAATGAGACTCATACTTTTGAAATTGTGAAGTTACAGAGCCATCTCTGGATTTTGTGTATTAGACTTGAGACTTTTTTATTAATAGAAATCAGTTTCTTTCCCATTATCTTATCCCTATCTTACTCTGATTCTATTTTCATTTGAATTATTCATTTGATTTATTGTATATGTATTCAATGTAGGTATTTTTGTGATGCTGCTATAATTTTATCACAATTTATCTTTTGATTGAAGAAGTTCTTATGTCAAAAGGTTTTCCTCATATGTTTACTAGTATTGCCCGATGTGAGTGGTAGACATTTTCATTTTCTCACTAAAGTCTTCCATTTGTCCACTTTACTCTTTAAAACCCTGATCTAAGTTAGTCAATACCTCATTTGCTGATACATCTTTTCTGGAACCTTCTATGATTTTCATTGTTCTGACTATGTTTTGATCCATTTGACATCATCATGAAAACTTATCTTTAAATCTATCGATGGGTGCTTATCTTACAACTAACATTATTTAAATAGATGTGACTTTAAATGCTAACATTCTTGGCGCCATTTCTGGGGAGGTATTGAAAACATTTCCCTAGGATTGAATGACAAAGAAAATGTTGATTCTAAGAGTGCACAGTAATCAGTAAATTGAAGACGACAGATTGCACCTGACGACTCCACTGTTTTAGTGGTGGCTCTTAAAGGTAGACACATGAGGTCTACTCCACATTTACCTCTGGCTACACCTGAAACTGACCCAGAGAATATCATCAATAATGGAAAAGATTCTCAAGAAGGCCTTTCAACTACTATTTCAAGCACTAATGGAAAATTTCTTGATTCTACTTTCAAAACACTAGTAGTTGTATCTAGTGTTCCTCATTTACCATTTGTTGAAACTACTGAAAAGTTAAATCTTGGAGATTTCCCTGTAGATTATTCCTCTTTTTCCCCCCAGTTGAAAGAATAAATATTTGAAAATTTTGAAGTACTTTCCTCACCTGATGTTGTAAATTGGTTTAGGCTTAAGAGTCTAGAGGATTTTCCTACCCTAGGTTCTCCTTCTCCTCACTCTTTTAAATTTGATGTGACCAAAGAAGAAGGAACCTTACTTCCCTTGGAGTTTTCATCATCCACTTCCAAGACTCAGCCTCTATTTGTTAAAAATGAAAATTCTCCATCATATACTTTTCCTTCTCCTAAGATACCCATCATACAGACTGTAGTTGTACCAATCAAGTCTCCCCATAGTTATCCTAAACTTTATAATCCTCCTCTTCATAATCAAATGGTAGGTGAAAACCCTCCTAGAAATAGGATGGATGCCATAGTGGCTACTAGGTATGCTCCTCTAGTGTTTCCTCAGCCTATGAATGCTCTCTTAGTAGGAGACTATCTTAAGTATATGCCCAAGTTCACAAGAGAAGAAGACATAACTGCAGAGGAGCATCTTCCATCTTTTTATAGCTATGATGATAATCTAAACATTGAAAATGAGGATGCATGGATGAGAGTTTTTGTAAAAATACTTGATGGTGAAGCCATGAAATGGTTTAGGGGTTTACCTCTTGGATCAATTTCTAGGATTGAAGCCCTTGATGATGCCTTTTTAAGGCATTGGGGTGTTAAGAAAGTTTTTTTGTATTATATTACAGATTTTGGGTCACTCAAGAGAAAAGAAGGGGAATGAGTTTCAGATTTCTCCAAAAGCTTCAATAAAATGTACAATAAAATCCCTACAGAGATCAAACCTACTGAAACCTCTGCAAAAATAACTTATGCTAGTGCCTTTGATCCTGAATTTTTCCTCCTATTGAGAGAGAGAAGATCTACCGCATTAGCTCATATGCAATATGAAACATTGAAGGTGGAATCAAATATATTGGCAGCTAATAAGCTAAGAGGAAAATATGATAGAGAGAGGAGAAAAAAAAAATTGAAGCTTCAACTTTTGATTCTTCTGGTGTCAACCCTTAGGTGGATGAATTAACTAAATTGGTTAAATCACTTTCTGTAGAGATGGAAAAAATGAAACTTGAGGGAAAACAAACTAAAAGAAACAAACAAGATATTGGCAACATGGGTAATTTCAGAAGACAAAATAATGCTCCTCAGATACTTCAAAGAGATCAGAGGAATAGAGATGACCAAAAGGTTCAAACTCCTCTTCAAAATAACATGGTTGATGATGAAGAAGGAGAAGATGAAGGAATACATCAGGAAATTCATTGTCTAGGTGACACCTCTACCTCCCCTCATTTAACTCATTCTTCCTATGAAGAGTCCCTTATGAACAATAAACTAAATGAATAGAGTAAAGGAGAGAAAACAAAAGAAAATAAAAAAAAGTACAACTTGAGGTCCAAACAAAAGGAAGGAAAGCCTAGTACTTCCAATCAGCCTAAGAAATCAGAAAATTCTACTAAAATAGTGACTACAACTAGTAAAGAAAATGAGGAACAAAACAATCAACCTCTGATTAAGGCCCCTATTCCAGAAATTAAAGAGATAATGAAATATCCTTCTTCTTTCAGCTTTGAAAATGAAATACAAAAAATTAAAATTCCAGTCCCATTTTTAGAGTTGATCAAGAATGAAGAATTTAAGAGGTACCTTTCCAAAATGTTGCATCCTGAGCCTACTTCCCATTCAACAAACTCAATGAATTTACAAGATGAAAAACCAGCAGTCATATTGGGGCCTTTGGTAGAAGATAGGGATGACTCCTCTCCTCCCTTTTACACCTCATTGAATATTCATTATAAAATTATGCATAATTGCTTGATGGACTTAGGTGCATCTCATAACTTAATGCCTAAAACTGTCATGGATGAGTTGGATCTTGAAATTAACAAAACATATCATCATCAATACTCTTTTGACTCCAGGAAGGTGAAATTCCTTGGAGTGATTAAAGACCTGGTTGTTACCCTATTTCAACTACCCATGAAGAGTGTGGTCATGGATATTGTAGTGGTCGATGTTCCCCATAAGTTTGGGATGTTATTGTCAAGGTCTTGGATTAAAATATTGGGGGTAACATTGCATATGCACCTCTCATATGCCACTATTCCTATGTTTGGAGGTGAGCACAAAAGGTTGTACAGAGAAGCACAACTAGATTACATTATTAATGATGAAGCTAATCCCACAAACCATCCTATTTATGCAGTTGACATTGATTTGGGATCCAATATTTTTCAACTTACTGATGTGTGACGATCTGTCTTTATTTTCTCCTTCTGCAGTTGGAGTTTGAAACTACAAATAATGTTGCAGAGCATGAGGCTCTATTTTTGGGGCTGAGGGCAGCTAAAGATATGAAAATTGAGGAGTTATCAGTTTTGGGGGATGCATAATTTATTGTGCATCAGGTAAGAAATCTGTATCAGGAAAAGCATCCAAGGTTGAGGACTTATAGAAATGAGGTATGGGATCTTATTGATAATTTTTTCCTAGCTTTTAACATATCATTTGTTCCTAGAGAAGAGAATGCTATGGTTGATTCTTTGGTTGTTTCAAAATCCCATTACCCCCAAAACTCAAGTATGATGTAGAAGTGAAGTATAGGCCCTCTATACCTGACAATGTCAAACATTGGAAGATTTTTTAGGATGATATTGAGATTAAGATATTTCTGGAAACTGTGGAAGGGTTTTCTTCTCTTCACATTGATCAATATCAAGATACTAAGAAAAACCCTCATGCTGACATATTCCTGAACAAAATTGCAGACCACAAGATTGTCCAATTACCTAGTAACCATATTCCCAAAGGATTGGTCCCTTTGGAGAGACTGTTTTATAGAAATGATGTGGATTTGAAGGTTAAGGGCTCAAATGAAGAAGCTTATGTGACAGAATGTAATCTAGGTACTGAGAAAAACCCCAAGTATGTCAAGTTTTCTAGCAGTATATCAGAGGAGCAAAGATCTAAATATATGAAATTATTAAAAGAGTTTGATGATGTATTTGCTTGGAAATATGAGGAACTACAAACTTATGATACAAGCGTCATTGAACACAAAATTCCTTTGAAAGATGATACCAAACCATTCAGGAAGAAACTAAAAAAGATTAACCCCATGTTGCTGCCTATTATGGAAAAGGAAGTCAAGAAGTTTCTTGATGCTAAAATCATCATACCTTTGAGGTACTCTGAGTGGGTGGCTAATCTAGTTCCTGTGAGGAAAAATAAAGGTGAAATCAGAGTTTGTGTTGATTTCAGAAATCTAAATAGGAGTTCCAAGAAAGATAATTATCCATTGCCTAAGATGGAACATATTTTGCAAAGGGTGACTGGTTCAGAAAGGATGTCCATGATTGATGGATTCTAAAGATACAATCGGATCTCTGTTTTACCTGAAGAGAGAGACAAAACAACTTTCACTACTCCTTGGGGCACATTCATGTATTCCAAAATGCCTTTTGATCTCATGAATGTCAGAGCAACTGATCTGGATTTTATGAGCAGAACGAAATGAATATAGATTATTAAAATATGCTTAACACAAAATAATAGAGATACAGTAAAACTGGTTTTCTATTCAATAAGGAAATAAGTTGAAACTGTAAAATGCAGTGGAAAACAAGCTTGCTGGAATCACTAGCAAATTCGGGTCATTTTGCGACGACTATTTCAATGCTCTTGCGACATTATGTCATGGATATTGTGATGAATATTGAGTCTCCCAAATGTCATTTAATGTGACGTGGCATGTGCGACGAACCTGGATTCACATCACAAGAGCAATGACAGTAGGGAAATCGTCACAAATGAGACAATGTAGAGATATCGTTGCAAGAGCGACAATAAAGACAGATTGTCACACACTTGACAATATAGGCAAAGTAAGTAAAAATTTTGGGACAAATAAGCTTGTGAAGTGGTTGTCGCAAGAGCGATGCACAGAGGGTATATTGCGACGAAATTGCTATACAATTTTCGTAATTTGTATAGCAAGTTCGTCGCAAGATTTGTACATGTCATCGCAAGTGCGACGAAAACAGGGTATATTGCAACGAAATTGTTATACAATTTTCTTGATTTGTATGGCAAGTTCGTCGCAATATTTCTATGGTGCGTCAAAATTTCAACGACATCAATTTATTTATAAAAAAATATATATATATTTTTAAGCAAAAAAAATTAAAATTTTATTTTTGAGCCAATTATAAAAGGTGCTATGATTTCACACTAAAGAGGTCATCCAAGTGAAGTTTTTGGTTGGTTGGTTGAGTCAGTTGACTGACCTGACTATTCAAACTAACTATCTTCTTAAAACACTTACACAATTATATCAAAAAACAATACTCTAACTTAGATTTACATATTTAACATCTCCCTAGCCTCAAAGCCTTCTTTGTCCTAAAAAGGTGAGGAAAAATAAATACTCAAACCTTCTAAAGAAATTATTTCTTTGTTGTTCAAATAAAATCTGATAGTCTTATATATGATTTTATATTCTTTTTTTATATTTACTCATGGGTTATACATTTTAATATGGTTCCATTAAATACCTTCTTAGAAACAAACGCTTGAGGTGTTTCTAGCTAAATTTCTTATGTTACCGCTTAAACTCTCGCAAAAGGAAAGTCCTACCCTGCGAGGGAGAGCTTGAGGAAATAGATATGGAAGCCACCCACTATCACCTTAGTGCCCTTGCCTCTACATTTCTAGGCCATGGTTTCTAACATAAGGAGGGTTTTCCTAGGGGGATAATACTAAGTCCTATCATTGCATTTCTAGATAGGTGAGGACAAGGACTTTGTTTGACTTGGGTTGGCTTCTCTAAACTGATGCTTCAAGAAACGTAAGAGAAGAAAATGCTTAATGAATTCTTGGAAGGAAAACACTTACTTTATTCAACACAACACACCAATGCACCATTACTCATAATTAGTGATCAAGCAATATACAATTTTCAAGGTGAAACTTTCTAAGTAAAAAGTATATATTCATTCACAATATCGACGTCATTTAGAAAATTCCATATGTGCAAGAAGTGAAGCATGAACAAGTACTTATGAAACATTTAAGCATGAAATTGGGTCGTTATGATAGCAATGAAATAGATCATCATTGTAACATGTTCATAACCAATATAAGTTTGCATCCATTCAATAAGTATATGCCATGAAACACATGAAGTGTCACTATTGTAAAGAGAGAATAAGGCAACGAGCTCAATGTAATAACTTTAGAAGAAATACAATGCTACCAGATTAGCAAAT
>ML776867.1:1014242-1029519 GCA_009831015.1 Picea engelmannii
TCCACATACCACCAGAAATGGCATGACAAACACTATCCATCTAGGATAGTTTCACCAACAATTTCCTTGATCTTCATCTCATTATTCCACATACAAGCATGGGTCCTCCAACCATTCTTCTAGGATAACTCAATCCGCAAAGCGTTTTCCCGTGAGGTCTTTCACCATAAGGCAACCACTTTGGAGTTCATTTGTTTGTGCACCTTTTCAATCATGATAAGACAATAATGAGAGCATGGGTCGTCCAACCATTCTTCTAGCATAACTTAATCCGTAAAGCGTCTTCCTGTGAGGGATTTCACCATAAGGGGACCACTTTGGAGTTCATCCATTTGTGCACCTTATCAATCATGATAAGACAATAATGAGTCATCTATACATTTTTCCAACAATGCATCATATACTAATGAAACCACATCAATCCATCTTCATCATGTATCAATGACAACTCATTGATCCATCTTCATCTATGCATTATCATCAAGGACAATACATATTATATTACATCAATAATCAATCAATCAATCCTTTAACATCAATCAATCACTTGACATCAATCAATCAAACCATTGGCATCAATGACAACATGATCCAACATTCCTAACCAAACTAAAGGCTCATAGACAACAGGAAAGTCTCTGTCACGATGCTCACTCAACTAACAGCCTACATTCCCTCATTCCCCACATGCCTATCCCACCCAAGGAAGTGTGCCCCTTCTCTGCTCAACAGTCCTTCGGTTGCCCCACTTCCCTTCCAGGGCTTCAGCAACAGGCCAGTCAGGAAGTCTTTGAGCCCTGTAGTTGTAGTTTAGCACCTTCAAGAAATCAATTCCCAACAATTCTCTCACCCAATGAGAAATTTATGATGGGCCTGATAACCTGCCTCTTCAATATCTCACGGGCCTGACAACTCGCTTCTTCAGTATCCCATGGGCCTGATAACCCGCTTCTTCAGTCTAGCTCCCCAGCTAACCAGCTACACAAACCTCTATGGCCATGGATACAAGATCATGTATAGTGACAGAAAGTATGGAGGATAACTGACTACGTGAGTGAATAATGGTCATGGAATCATGGAAAATATGATGGTAAGAATGATGGGAAGATGATCGTAGAATGATGGAGAATTTGTGAAAATGAACTGAGTCCCAACAATATGTATGCATGTCCCCAACTTGACACTTGTCATGTTGGGAGCCACTTTGGCCCACTTGTCCCCAACTTTAGAACTTAAGATAAAATAATTATCCATACTTTATGATTAAGAAATATTAATATAATATTCCTTTTTTGCTTAAGCTCCCTACCTTAGCCCTTTTCCTTAACTTTTGGCCCTCCCTTCCCTTAACTGGTGGAGTTTAGTCTCCCATCTCTTTTATCGTGGCCGATATGCGCGCAATGATGTATTTTATATTAATGATGAGACATGTACAAAATAGGTGCATTGGCCTTTAACATCTACGCTCTTTGGACTAATCAAAACATAAGCATCCTAGCTTATAATAACTGGCTCACTAGTGTATAAAACATAGCATATACACAGAGGCTCCCTAGCCTCAAACTCGCGCACACTTAAGTTACTATGCACAGTATCCTGGAATGTGCCCCTTTCATCATTTTACTGCGCAATACATGCGCGCACTACATCATGGGAGATGCATGCCAAAAAGATATAAAACAACTCACCATCTTAAGTACATTTGCATTTACATTTACAATTGGGTTCAGTCTGGGGATATTACAATCCCCTCCCCTTATTTATGCACTGTCGTCAGTGAATTATATACCATGTACCATTCCAATTCTCTAAAATTTCCAAGCTTTAGCTATTGAAAGATTGTTATCCATCTGGTGCCCTACTTTCCAGCACCAATTCTCATACTCATACTGCAACTGGAAGTCAATTGCTCTATTCCCTAGAGTTGCTTCAGGAAATAATTCAGCTAATTGTTCCTTATTACATGCTTCAATTAAACCCCATTGAAGCAACAACTGGTAGTAGATCCACGATGTTCCAGCCAGCCTTATATCTCACTATTGATAAACTATCAGTAGCTTAACACTCTCAAGCATGGCTATCACTCCATCAGAGCAATGGATTCCTAAGATAACCATGACCCACAATCAATATCAACATAGTCTAGGCCAAGGTACCAAACCTTAGCATCAATCCAACCAACGGTCTCTCTTCCCCACATGCCTGTACAACCCAAGATAGTATGCACCTTCACTTTCCAACAGTTCATCGGCTACTCAACTTCCCTTCCAGGGCTCCAGTACAGGTCAGATAGGAAGACTCAGAGCACCGTGGCTGCAAGAGTTCCCATTTTAGTCATTATCATATCATCTGCATCATACACATGCAATTATCATGAGAGAGAATCACAAAAATTCCATTTTAGAAATCAAATTAATTTCAGAAGGAATTGGACTTTTCCCAAAATACGAAATTCTATTTCATAATTTTCATCGTTATTGGAATAATAGAATGTAGTTTTCCTTATGGCTTTCTGCAAGCACCGTGCTAAATACCATTTTTCTTGCAATGATTATATATTTCATACAACCAACAGATTGTCAGTATTTTATGTACATCATAATTCAACATGTACAACACCTTATGCAATGATCTTAGAATTTCCTGCACCTAGCAATTCAATCACAATTACCAAACAATTTAACCAAATAGAATGACTCATCATTCTATGCATATGCATGTTCATAATTAATAATAGTATGTTCATTTCTTCAATTTTCTGAACATGAAATTTTCTGTAGTCACTATTCTTGTGACTACCTGACTTGCAACATTCCTGTTGCAATGTTTAACAGTCCCTGAAATGTTCTCAACTTCACGAGTTAGAAACATTTCAGCCACTAATATAATTATTTCCACGCAAAAAACATATATACATGCACTCACAAAATTCATTCAACAAAAATGCATTTAAGTATACAATTCCATCATGTATGAGTGGAATTCTTCTTTTTACTAGGCATGAGTACAACTCTCAATGCTTATTTATTCAATGCACCTTTGCATTGATTTTCAGAATGAGCTTTATCTAATTCATGCATTTCACCATCCATAAATTGGAAATCTAGCCAATGTCTTGAACCATATCCACACACTTCCCATTATCTTCCCAATTACTTGGATGCCTTCCCTTTCGACCTGAACACTACACCAAGAATACAATTCTGTAGTGTTTATTAGTGTTAGCAAAAATGTTGCAGTCCAAGTTTTATTTAAAGTAGGAAGCTCGTTGGGTATTTGTGTGGCACATAACCTTTCTATAACCATACCTTGCCATATCCAACCATGTCCTGGTCTCATACATGACTAGATTTCTTAGCATCATCTTTATAAAGAAAATATAATGCAATAAGTAGAGGTTTCCTACAGAGGTGTTGCATAAGAACCTGAACACTATTAGTCAATGTTTCTATTCGATTCAAATGATAATCCACTAATAAATCTTCCCCAGGAGCTATCTTTTTTATTGCGCAGACGACTACCCGATTCTCTTCTAATATATGAAATTCGATTGTTTGTTTGTTGTCTCGGGTCGTGTGTTGTTTATAAACATTGTGATATTGTTGGAAGATTTAGGCCTTCCATCAATATATATAGTCGCTCCCTTATTTTTATCCTTGTTTATTAGTTGTATATCATTTGCGGTGAGTTCATATCTCTGCATACTTCACATGTACCAGACCAACCACATCCAATCGTTATAATTGTAACATGGTCTGACATAGTCCATCTATTTAGTTATTTTATTGTATTTTACAATTATTCCATCCATGGAAAATAGCCCCAAGCCATGCAGGGAGGATGGTGCAATGTGATATGTCCTACTGTTGACAACGAAGTCAACATCTATAGGAGGTAGTTCCTTAGGTACCCATTGTTTCACTAGATGCGTATACATGAGTGGAACCTCTATGTATCCTATTCTCTCATCATCATAAGAGAATGATCCTCCTTCGACAAGAAAAAATTTCATGTGTCTACAAAATTTTATTCTGACTTTTTCACCTCTGGTCCTTGTTTTCTTATCAAACCTACTAGATGCAGTCACATTTCCAGCCTCTATTTGTCCTAAGCTTTCCTCACTTGATGAAGAAATATCTGGTAGGTACCTGTTTGGTTGTACCTTCAGTTGCATGTGCACGTGTTGTTAGTTAGTAGTCTATCATTATCTTAGTTCTAATTTATGAACTTTTTTTTCTATATTCAAAGTTCTAAATAAAATTTTTATATCTTTAGTTTTGGATGCACAATTAGACTAGGGTGAAATTACCAATATTAGTGGTCAACCACCTAATTTAATGTGATATCCCTCTTGATTTTGGACATATTAAGGACATATTAATGTGATAACACTAAGGACATGATAAATTTATCATATGGATCTAAGAAAAAAATAGTAGTAAGGTTGTTGTTTGTTGGATTTGTGCAAATTAGAATTATTATAAGAAATGTCCATTGAAGATGAGGGTCAATTCTATGGAGTAAGAAATCCAACCATCAATTGGTGTGTTGCAAATATTGGGTTGTTTAGTTGGAAATATGTCTAAGGCAAGCCAAGAGTAGAACTATACAAATATTAGTTTTGTTCAAGCCAAGAGTAGAACTATACAAATATTAGTTTTGTTCAAGCCAAGAGTAGAACTATACAAATATTAGTTTTGTTCAAGCCAAGAGTAGAACTATACAAATATTATTTTTGTTCAATCGAAGTTGAAGAATAAGTTAGTTATGGCGATGGTTAACAATAGTGAAACCCACATTTTTATGTAGGAAATAGTGGTTGTTAAACTCAATGTGCAGTTGAAATTGGTGCAATATTTTTTCAAGGCAGTAAGATATAGTAGTTAGTTAACAGAGACATGTAGAATTTAGTTAGTTTTTATGCCCTTGGGACATGTCTCTGTCTTTGTATACTAAAGTAAGTTTTGAGGCTGCTAGTATAAGAAGAGAATGTTGGGCGAAAGAAGAGAAACCTCACTTATTTTCGAGAAAAGGGACACAACACTCCATATTGTAGGGGAAGGCTAGTATAAGAAGTAGCATTTACCAGATAGAGGGGGGATAAAAGTAGTCTTTGACCACTAATTCCAGAATGGGATCATCCTTTTTAAGAAGGACAAGGACTAAAATATCTTCAAGGGAATTTTATATATTTCCATCAAGGACATGGACAATTTTGATGTGGACAATTTTGCATAGAGGCATTTCTCCTGGACATCTTCATGAAAGATTGTGAATCTATGGTGCATGTACAAATATGTGAGATGTGGGTTTCTGATAATATTTTGAATTTTGCAATAACATTCTCCATTGACCTTGTGTAAACCATTCCATTTGGTTTTTGTTGCACTAAGTGTAAAGAACAATGTCGGAGAATTATAAGACGTAAGTTAGGTATGAGCTATTTGTTACCTCTTTATTACCTTTTATTTTAATTGTATCCATATTTTGTATTGATCAAATGAGGAATTAACCCGAAACTGATGCCATTAGACACAAAATCAATCCTAAGGACAACTAAAGAGAAAAAACAACACACACTAATTAATCCAGGAGTCAAGCATGCAAACAAACATTCTCACAAAGAAGCGCTAGTTGGTGATGGAATCCAACATCGCAAAATCGATGCGTGAAGGGGATGAGTTTCACCAGGTGGGAAAGTTACATTTACAACCTTCTTAACAAACTAACTCCCTGGTGCAAGTTACCTCACTGAGCAGTGGGAAACCCTCCAAGGAGTTCGAGTGAGTCTAGCCAACATCGATCCTAGGTACAACACCACCTTTCCTGTGTTGTCACCTTGTGTAGGAATTCTAAAAGATTATGGCCTCTATGGTACCACCTACTATACCAAAGCAGAGGGGAGACATTCGACACCAAGACCAACAAAGTAGGGTTTATTACTCTAAGGGCCCCAATGAGACCTCGTGATTGACCCTTGTGTTAGAAGGGCTTCCCAAAGTCAGTGATATAGCAACTGGATTTCAATCCCTAACTCAAGGCTTTATGTTTGTTTAGAATCTTTGGAAATTTATTCTCACATTCCTATTCCAAATCTCTACACCTAAGCTAAGATGGGTTTGAAGAGCCCTAGAAAAATTGCTAGATAAATTTTAATTAGCGCTTGATTTTAGGTTGTTGTTACTCAAAGGATTGGTCATGAAACTGATGGCATTTTGACTCGACTCTTTAACCATGCAGGAGGAAAATGAAATGAAAGAAATTCAACTTCGATGAAAACTAGCTATGGGAAGAAGGAAGAGGTTTTAAGCAAAGAAATAATTTCTTGATAGATTACTATGTGTGCAATACTGCAAAATGACCCAAATTTTAAAAATACCATGCAAATGTCATAGTTCACTTAGTGCACCTATACAACATTAAATCAAATGTCATCATTTCTAACATAGTAAACTATTATGATTATAGAGACCACCATACACATCTTGAATACTCATAAATAAAAAATGATACAAATCCTTGTTTCATAAGAGGAATGTCACATAAGGATTTCAAAGTAAGATACAACATTCATTTACATGAGCTAGGTTCCTATTCACGCCCCCTTTCATTGGACCAAAAGAAAACACGATTCAAAAATCCATCCTCTCCTCTTTTTAGTCCTTGCAAAGCAAGGACTATAATTTTTAATAGTGACTAGGGGGAAGAAAAAAGATTGAAACTATTTTATATTAGAGAGTATATAGGGGCACACACATGCATATACTTAACCCAAGAGGGTGGGAGTGAGAATATGCATGAGGGAAAATATTGTTTATATGGTTGTGATATAAATGCATGCAAATCAACAAGAAAATATATGGGTAAATATGACGGTATTGAAAAAGAATTCAATAGTTTAATTTGGCCAATATAAAAGTACAAAACAAAAGGTATGGAAAATGATTGTTAATTATGCTATGACTAGTTCTTACTATCAATTTTTTTACCACCTTTGGCTTACATCTCCTTGTAAACCCCAATATTATTCCTCACATATGTATCATTTTTTTGAAATCTAACCTTTTCTCCATCTTGCAATGCTAAGTAGTCCTATCATTCAATATTTCAACAAAACATTGCATATGCCTCAATTTTCATTCATTAATATGCCTAAGATATGGTTATTCATTCCAAATCTAAGTCAAACAAATGCTACCCTTCCCCAAGCGACATTGGAATTCTCATTTATACTCCATATTAGGCTACATTGGTCAATTTCCCTCAACCACTAAAGTTAGCACAAATGTCTTCCACTTGTATTAGTGGATGTGATTAATGCATGGAAATGTGTCCCATGATGTTCCAAATAGGCAATGTTAAGGTGCTTGTAGATACTTGAAGATACTTGATTAGATTGCTTTCTCAAATTGGAGCATCCAAAGTTGATCCAATAGTGGCACTATTCACCTTGTGGTTTATCCTAATTATGGTTGGTGATATTTTTGGATTTTCTCTCAGGCATGTTGATGCAAGAGCATCTGCTCACATCAGAAGTTTCTAAATATTGATTAGGCCTTAGGGTCTTGAACCAACTCAATAAGGGGTTTTTATAAACTCATTGTAAATTATTTTGAAATTCCTTAGTTTTGGAGTTCAATTATAGAAGGTTTTAGTTAAAGTAGTGAATACCAATTAGTGATGAGTCATAGGAATTAGGTGTCAATGATTCATGAAACTAAATTTACAAATTTGTGGAATGACTCGAGGGGATGTAAAAGATCTAAGTTTTGAAACATTGTAGAGGAGAGGATTGAAAATTATATTATTAGAATCAATTCAATATTTATAGGAGTTAGTTTCAGTGAAATGAAATCTCAATCATGATCTATATAGTGTATTGGTTATAGAACTAACTCAACATGAGTGGAATTTTCATACAGGTAACTGGAAGTCTGGTATGCCTTGTCTTTGCTTGTAATGTATGAGATATTTCTTATTGATGAAACCGTGGTACAAGAAATAGTTGTGAGATTTGTGAAATAATGTTGACATGTATTTCCCTGTGTTAAATGAACATATTTGAGGAGAAGAACCTCGCTCGAATGGAAAGATAATAAAGTTTGATAGTAAAAGAAATCAAGTTAGTTATGGCTAACTATAGGAAGAGAAATATGCATGCATGAAGGAAGTGGTAATATGATATTTTGGCCAATAGATAGTTTGGGTCTTTTGGGAAATAGACAGTTTGAAAACATGTTCAATATATCAAGGAAAAAATGACCTATTGTTATATTGATAGACCCAAAATGAGGGACAATGAAACTCACCATTCTCGCTAGGTTTCATTCGCATCAATCAAGTGAATCCTTTGTTCCCTCCCGCATGAAAACTCGAAATGGATATCCTCCTCATGTAGTGGCCTTGCGGATCCTATGTGCCCTCTACTCTAGATCTCCCCCTCAAGATATCTCACGGATCTTTGTCCCTCTATGCACATCTCCTCCTCGTGGCAAGGTTTCAGTCTAGCTCTGTTTGGAAAAATCATGGCAGGGTTTCATTCTGGCTCTGTTTGGAAAAATTGCAGTAGGGTTTTAGTCTTGCTCTGTTTGGAAAATAGGGGTCGACGTCGAGTGTTTCAAAAATATGAGTCGCACAGGCAGGAATTCATGTGTATAACATATATCATATGTTACATACAATATATGTTATATATATATTATATGTAACATATAATATATCTAATATATAATATATATTACATACGTAATATATGTAACATATATTATATATGTAATATTTATTATATATTATATATATATAATATATGTAACATATATTGTTTATGTAACATATAATATATAGTATATATAATATATTATAGAATAATATTAACATATATAATGTTGACGATGACATAGTATAGTAATGATCCATGACAAAGTCGATGATGACAAAGACGACAATGTTGGTTATGGTTATGACAATGATGTAATTAAATTGAGAGGAAATGGGTAAATTGAACACCCTCCAATTTTGAGATGGATGGGATAGAGGCTCCATATATTATCTCAATAAGTGTGCCCTTGTAAAATATATCAAACTACCACATCACGAAGTGCATATCCATAGCACTAAACCCAAGGTATCATGCACCCACTAAGTTCTCCAAATGTAAACCAACTAAAATAAAGTGAAGAGGATAGGGGACCACAATCCCTCCACATCACCTGAACTGCTCCACTAGGGGGAAACATTTTTGGAGAAACCAAAAGCTAGCACTCCCTCTTTGAGAGGAAAGTATTTTCTCCAACACTAGTCTTGTCCCTTTCTACCTCAATTGTACTTGTAACCTACAAATCCAAGTCTATTGCAATCTCGAAATCAATATTCATTAATCCCACACAAGGTTCTAGAATTTCCTTCTAAACCTCACTCTCCTCCATCATGGCATCACTCCACCTCCATGTGGACATTCAAGGGCCATTCAAGGAGATGATAGAAATTTCAACACCTTATATTTGAGTCTGGAAACCCTCCCATATCATCAAGGCATGCGAACAGTCTATCCATGTTAAGTTTCGATGCATACAAAAAAAAATTGAAAAGCATTCAACATTGGCCCCATTCACAAGTCATTGTTGCTCATCATGTACTCTAGACCTAGTCTGGAAACCCTCCCATATATTCAAGGCATGCAAAAAGTCTATCCATGTCAAATTTTGGTGCATACCAAAACATTTTGAAAAAAAATCAACATTGGCCCCATTCACAGGTCATTGTTGCACATCATTTAAGGAAGGTTTACATATTAATTAAAATTATTTTGTTTAATAATCGGTTCATCATATTGATGATGACCTTATATCATTATTTTCTAATTGGAAATATTCTTATATGTTTTGAAAAGAGAGGGATTAAATCCTCATAGATTCAAGGACACGAAACATATATAATTTTTTAGAAAGTATAATTGATATAGATATATGAAGAAAAAACCTGAGAGTAAGTGTTTATAATAAAGAATGAAGGATAAAAGGAATTTTTACCATAGCCTTTCTTTTAAGAATCTATAACATCATGGTATGACATCACGATGACCACTTTGATGTCATATCCTTATCAGAATCAGATATGTTTGTTTCATGAAGTCACTTCATTCCCCCTAGAGGGGCATCAGGTACAATTTTCATATTTGAGAAGGAAAACCCAATATCAATGGACTCTACTCCATCCTTCGAGGGAGGACAAGGTTCCCTAATCAACTCTTTTAGGAATACTATATCAAATTTTGTTTAATTCAATGGTTGTTGATTTTCCTTAGCAAGAGAAACTTCATCATCTCACATTGGTTGCTTAGGAAAATTCCAATTTTTTTATTTGTATTTGGTCCCTTTTTCCCTTGAATGATGAGCTCGTGCATGGGGATAAATATCATGTAAATGTCGTGTATGTACACAATCTTGTTATAAATCTCCAAAATTGCTTTTATGTAACTATCCAAAGTATTCTCAATATCCTCAAAAATTGATATATACCAAGAATGAAATGGAAAATTTGGGAGGTGTACCCAAAGTGTCATTCTAGTAATTAACATAGAGTTAGGATCAAAATTTGGAAATCAAGGAGATATAAAAAGCCCCACTCTTCCCCAAAACCAGGGACCCTACTCTAAAACTTGCTTATAAGTAGCATGATCGAAAATATGAATTAAAAAAACACCTTTGGAGCAAAGAGGAATCTCATAATTCTTTTTCCATGTTGAATGGATCCATTGGCACAACGCTGATGAAGGAGGCCAATAACCATTAAACCATTAAATCTTCTCCTTAAAGGACATGTGTTTTGAAGTTGAAAGCACCTCATGTTATAAATTATTTGGTTACCAGTGACCATGGATTCCTTGTTGCCCAAGATATTATCCATTGAATATCTTTGATCCACACGAAACATATGTTAAATTGTTTTTTTTCCTCATACCGACATTATTCCTTTTAGAAATGCACTGGTACCCATGTGTTTCCTTTAAGAAAGGCAGGGTGTCTTCCAAAAATTGTAAAAAGTAAAAAATGAGCATTAATTATGCACTCCTAAGTGGGGTTTACGAGATCTGTGCAACTATACAACCCTAATTATTATTGCCAACAAACTTAACCAACTTGTGATAGTATAAATTGGGTTCAAATGTTGGAGAAAGGAAACCAACCATTCTAGTACGCTTATGCTAGAGCATTATCTTGAGAATTTAGCCTTGGATTTTTAGGACTAGTTCCTTTTGTAGAAACCCTCATTTTTTGGATTGACTCTCTTGCTTAGACTCTAGGATCTAAATCCTTGTTGATTTTCCAATGCACATATGGCAAGGAGTTTGAAGCGGAGTTGAAGTCTATATGTAGTCCAAGTAGGAGGAACCTGAACTCTACTCACAAAGATTATTTACATTCGTCTCTCTTACGACGATATCAAATGATGCTTGGATTCATTTCATATTTTGTTTATCAACTTTAAATTAAAATTTGATACTCTGCAATATAGTTGGACCTTGAGTCAAATACAAATATGAATTTTGTAATCATTAACATATCTACTAGAACATATGAAAAATAGGGTTTATGGTTTCCATGATGATATGATGATGGAAGAAAGTGGGTGTGTGAGTGAAATTTGAGTCCATAAACCCTCCCATATCATTAAGGCATGTGAATAGTCTATCCATGTCAAATTGCAATGCATACAGATATAGTTTGAAAAAATTTCAACGTTGGCCCCATTCACATGTCATTGTTGCTCGCCTCTAGTATTTTTATGGTGTTGATTAAGAAATCAATGAAAAAAGAGGGTTTTTTCATCAAAAATATGACATAGATACATTGTATATACATTAATGTAGAACCTGAAAGAAAAATGAAGAAATACTGATGAAAACATAAAACTTGCGTCAACCAAATTGTGTACTTTGAAAGAAAATTAGGGTTTATGATTTACATGATGAATTTATGATGGAAGAAAGTAGGTGTTTCATTCAAATTTGAGTCCAAAAACCCTCCCATATCATTAAGGCATGCAAATAGTCTATCCATGAAAAATTTCAATGCATACAGAAACTGTTTAAAAAAATTTCAACGTTGGCCCCATTCACAGGTCATTGTTGTCAGTGTCTAGTCCTAGTACAATTTTCGTTCCTTGTTCCTTGTAAAATTCATTCGACATTACACATGTCCCAACATCTAGTACTGCAAGGGTGTATTTTTATGGCGTTGATTAAGCAATCAACGAAAAAGAGGGATTTTTCATCAGTACAACTATGACATAGATACATTGTATATACATTAATGTAGAACCTGAAAGAAAAATGAAGAAAGACTGATGCAAACTTAAAACTTGCATCAACCAAATTGTGTACTTTGAAAGAAAATTAGGGTTTCAAAAAAAATTCTATATAAATGACAAAAACGTTCATAGAAACTTCATTGATGCATGCAATACTATGACAACAATATTGATGAAAACTTATACAATCATGATGGTATAAAAATGAAAGAGCTTCTCTTGGTTTCAAGAATAATTTATCCTCTACTGAACAAGGCCAACCATGTGAAGGTGGAAGCTCATATGGCCCCTGTTAAGAACCAAATATCAATATAGCATAGAAAAACCTTAGAATAAGTATTCAATGCCTTGAAAAAGAGTGAATTTCAGATAATAAGCCTCTTCGAGGGGGCAACCTCCTTTTACCCCACATAAATGTTCAAGTACAAGATGATTCCAAATGAAAATGTCTCCTTGGTATATATAGGAGAGTAGGAGGTATAATTACATCTAATGGAATAAATTCGACATAAATAAAATAACATTACTAATGTAATATGCCCCAATTAAGGGGTAATGAGCCAATATTAGGGCTTAAAAACCCCTCCCCTCCCCCTCACATCACTCTAAATTGATCCCCAAAACCTAATCTATAAGGGGTAATGAGCCAATATTAGGGCTTAACATTCCCCTCCCCTTGAGACAAGTGTTGTCCGCAATGCTTGAGTAACTCTGGATGCTTCTATATAAAAGACTCATCTTCCCAAGTGGAATCTTCAACCGGTAGTTTCCTTCATTTAATGAGATACTTTGAAATGGATATATTCCTCAGTTGGAGAATTCTTGTGTCAGTGATGGCTTCAGGCTCCAATATGATTTTTCCTTCCTCTTCAATTTCTGGCAATATAGTTTGAACTGGGATCTTGTTGCCTATAACCTTTTCTAAGAATGAAACATGGAAAACTGGGTATACTCATGAAGATGCAGGAAACTCCAATTTGTATGCCATAGTACCAATCTTTTGCAACACCTTATAAGGGCCATAGTACTTTGGTGATAATTTATTATCCTTCTTGGATTTCTTGAGGGACATGTGTTTGTATGGTTGTAATCTTAAAAACACACAATCCCCTACTTCAAAACTTATTTCACTACGATGTTGATCTACTTGTTGTTTCATGCGATTATGTGCCATGGTTAGGTTGTCCCTTAATATTTGGAGAAATTTTTGTTGATGCTCAATGTGATCTTCCATTGCTTGAACCTTAGATTTTTCTTTTAGAGAAGAAGTGATGGAAGGAGGGTGGTATCCATAGAGTGCCATAAATGGTGTCATTTTTGTTGCAGTATGAAAGGAAGTGTTATACCACCATTATGCCAAGGGTAACCATTTGAACCATTGTGTTTGTTTATCAAAGACAAATCAATGAAGGTATCCTTCCATACATGTGTTCACTATCTCGGTTTGTCCATCTGATTGAGGATGATAGGATGATCTATGAGCCAATCGAGTACCCAAACAAGAAAATAATTCTGTCCAAAAATGTCCAGTGAAGATGGGATCTCTGTCACTTACAATAATCTATGTGTTGTGATGTAGCTTTTGAACTATCTCCATGAATGCGGTGGAAACTGTACTAGCTTTGAAGGGATGAGAGAGTGCAAAAAATTGTGCGTACTTGGTCAGTCTATCAACAATCACCATGATGACACTCTTTCCTTCAGACTTCGGTAACCCTATGATAAAATCCATGGAAACCTTCTCCCAACATTGGCTTGGGATGGCTAATGGTTGTAAAAGACCTGGGGTATTAATTGTTTCTACCTTATTTTTTTGGAAAACCAAACATTCTGCCACAAACCTTTGAACATTTGTTTTAAGGCCATCCCAAAAAAAATCATTCGTGACTCTATGGTAGGTTTTCAAAAATCCCGAGTTCCTTCCTACTGGAGTGGTGTGCAATTCCAATAGTACCTTTTGATTGAGTTGGGAGTTCTTACATAAATATAAGTGATATTTGTACCATAGTGAATCATTTTTCCATGTAAATGTATCTAATGCTCTAGAATCTTGTTGCAACCTTTGAATGAGAGTCCACACTTTTTCTTCATTCTTCCATTCATCCCTTGCTTCTATTATCCAATCGGTTTGGATGATCGAGATAGCATAAAGAAAGGCCTCAACATATTCATCCTTTCTTGAGAGTGCATCTGCCACAACATTTTTCTTCCCCTTTTTATAGATGATTTCAAAATCATAACCCAATATCTTGGTTACCCATTTTTGTTGTTCTTCTGAAGATAGTCTTTGTTCCCAGAGTATTTAAAACTATCATGATCTTTTTTGACCTTGAAGTGCCTACCTATTAGGTAAGGATGCCATTTCTTCAATGCATGTAGTATTGCCATCATTTCCTTCTCATAAATGGGTTTCTGTAAGTCCTTTCCCTTGAGTGGTCGACTTTCAAAATCCAAGGGCCTTCCTTCTTGCATTAGGACAACACCAATTCCATTTTTCAAGGCATCACATTCCACAATAAAGGTTTTTGTGAAATCTGGAGTGGTCAAGATAGGAGGTTTTCACATCACCTCTTTAAGTTGTTCAAAATATTTAGTTGCCTCTGTATTCCATGAAAATGCATCCTTCTTAGTTAATGTTGTTAAAGGTGTTTCTATTCTTCCATAGTGTCGAACAAACTTGCTGTAGTAACCTGTCAAACCCAAAAATCCTCTAAGATTCTTCAATGTTTTGGGAATCGGCCAGTCCATCATGACCTTAATCTTGCTAGGGTCAACCTTGACACCTTCATGAGATACAATATGACCCAAATACTCTACCTCCTTCGCTCCAAAGAAACATTTGGATGGTTTGGCATATAGTTGTTTCTCCTTTAGTAGTTGTAGCACCTTGTCAACATGTCGCACATGATCCTCCCAAGACTTTCTATAGATTAGTATATCATAAAAAAATACTAACACAAATTTTCGA